>JAWWEP010037394.1:0-12946 GCA_035582995.1 Sycophila quercilanae | reverse complement strand
TTTATTTATTTATTTATTTATTTATTTATTTATTTATTTATTTATTTATTTATTTATTTATTTATTTATTTATTTAAACAATTAGACGGGCTAAAACCTCGTTACAAAATAACAAAAGAAAAGTTATAACTAAATCAATAGAAAGAGCTAAAAATTTATTAGTGACGGAGTTCTAAACTAAATCAAATAATAAGGAAACTAATATTTAGTAGTAGTATAGGAGCGCAATGCATTCTTGAAGGCTCCTATATGATCGATACTGGTAATTTCAGCAGAAAGAGTATAGATATATATTTATAGATTTCTTTTTATTATTTTCATTATTTAAACGATTTAAATTTACATTTAATTATATTTTATTGTTTATGTTTTTGTTATATTCAAATCATTTCAATGTAAAGTATTTTGTTTACGAAGTGTTTTGGATGTAAACTTTTAGCGTGGAAATTAAAGTTAAAAATTGATTTTTCATAATTCGACAGCGTTGTGTTCATATACGAGTACCTTCTAAAGTTGAATTAATGAAAAACTATACTAAAATTAGTGGAAATTGTAGAAAATAGAGCTCTTTATACTAATTTTTAGAGAAATTTTACTAATTACTGTAGTTTTTCACTTATTCAACTTTAGATCGTAGACGATAAAAAATATTTAAAAAATTGATAAAATGTAGTTTGATTAGTAATTGGTGTTTAGAGGTGCAATGGTTTTGTCAATTGAAGACGGTCCAAATGGCTCTGTCCCCTTGTTTATTATAGCGTGCAACATAAGTTTGTACTTCGTAAAAGAGCTACGGAGTCCCCTTCAGCAATGTCATTTTCACACTACGTATAATTAGGAAAATGTTAGGGAGCGCAGGGAGTCGAAATTAGTACCAAACCGATAGCATATGCGCACTGAGCCAGGATTGATCCAATTGATAAGCTCATAACGTATTTTCCGTTACACATCCTCATTGACGCTTTGAAAGAAAAAATCGGCACCCAATTTAAAGAGCTTATAACGTTATTATATTTCACCCCTATTGCACATTCTCAAAAATTAATTTGTCAATATGATCGAAATTGACAAAACTACGCTGAGAGAATTGTCGTGTGAAAATTAAAGTGAAGCTCCCCGTAAAAATTTCTTGAAAATAACATAATCTTGGGAAGCTCTCTGTCATTTTTACCTGAATCTCGAATGAATAGCGAAATTTTGTAATTTTTACAGGAAAAGCTCTGTTAAAAAATACGGGAAAAACTACAGGTTACAGGAAACAAGAGCTTTTCCTGTAAAAGTTACCAAGTTTCTAGAGCTAAAAATTTCTAGAGTTTTATTCATATAATTTTTACCGCGAGTTTCATCGCAATTTTTATACGAAAAAATTTTCTAGTCAGTGTATCGGTGGTGATTACAATTCTATATATCAAAATAATTTCGTTTTAATCACAAATGAAACAATTTAAAACAATAACTCGATTGCTATAAAAATATTCAAGCAAATTATTGAAAGCCTCCCATAACGCTCGCTCAAAAACGTCAATGTTTATTTCACCGAACCATCAGATCAAGACAACTCGATACTCCTCATCGAGATTCAACATCGAACCATGAAACAGACCATCGTCCAACGTATATGTACTCGTATATCCTCCCAAAATCCAAAGCATTTCCGAAAATATCCCAAACGACGCGAGAACTGCAGCACCCACCTGCTCCACAGAGAGTACCGCACCGCCCCGTCGACCGGCGGAGCACCACCCCCACGACGCACCGGAACTGCCTCGCTCAAGCTCGTCCGCTCGGCGTGAGAAGGCCCCGCGTCGAACTGCCGGGGGCACTCTCCTTCGCACGTCGTCGCCGCGCCATTTAGCACCGGGCCTCTCGCTCGCGCGCGCCTCGAATCGGCAGCGCTCGGCCGATTATCCAATTGACCGCTCGCCCTCGCTTCGTCTCGCTTTTGCGCGCGTGTCACGCCTTTCCATTCCGCGGGGGGGTCGCCTTCCTTCCTCCCTTCTACCCGTCTTCTTCTTTTTTTTTTTTTCACGCGCGTCGCTCCGAATCCGCGCCGAGGCACTGTGTGCCAGCGCGCGCGCACCTAAGCGGCTGCTGCTGCGGTTCCGGCGAGTCTTTGACGATCGGTAAGTACGACGATGCTTTTTTGTGCGCGCGAGTCGAGCTGCTTTCTTCTGTTTTAAAATAAAAAATTTTTAGCTTAAAGACATTGACGCGCGCCGCGTTTACTTATTGCACCTGGTTGTTACTTTATAGTGAATTATTCCGGTGATTCGGTGTAAATTTTGTATTAATTGATTGTGAATTTAACGGTGTCATTGGATTATTTAATTAATTAAATAAATATACTGTTGAAATTTGAATATTTCTTTTTGTTTTTGAAATAAAAAATTGTAACTTAAAGAAATTAACGTGCGCTGCGTTTACTTTTTGCACCTGGTTGTAACTTTAGTGAATTATTCCGGTGATTTGGTAAGTTTTGTATGGTGATTTTATTAATTGATTGTAAATTTAACGGTGTCATTGCTATATTTCATTAATTAAATGAATTTATTGTGGAAATTTGAATAACAACTTGATGATCGTAGGAAAGGATGATTGTCGTTTGAGTGCGACACATGAGCACTTCATCGGTTAATTTCTGATATTGAGATTAAACCGGATTTTTTAGATTCGCTAAATTGCATTATTATCGCTCGAAATTAAATTGCATCAATAACAATTAATCGGAAGATTTTTTATTTGAAAAACAAGAAAAAAAAACATTTTCATTTCGTTCCTTCGGCCGTTACTTTTCGGATTAAACACTAGCTTTAATTTCATAATTAATTAATGACTTAATTTAATTGTGTAAGGACTATACAGTCCATCGCATAAATAAATAAATAAATTAATTAATTATTTCGACACAGATTAAATTAATTAAAATTAAGAATATATCAAATATAAGTAAATTATATTCAGAATAACGAAGTGACGGAGTTTGATCTCCCATGTGTGAAGGTCAAATGAGGAGGTGGCAGTGGCAGGCAGTGCTGCTGGTGGGGCTGGTGTTGGTCCTGCTATGGGGCGGCCCGGGCACCGAGGCGGCCAAGGGCGGCGGTGGCGGCCGAGGTCGGGGCGCACGAGGACGCGGCCGCATGTTCGGATCCCGCATGCCCATCCTCATACCCAGCCGTAACCCCGGCTCCATCAACTACTACGAGAACAAGGATGTAAGCCCTTTCTATCTCATTTCCATCCGCACTACTGGCCTTTGTTTACTTCGCGTAATATTTTTATTTAATTTTTTAAAAAGGGACTTTTTGTTTAAATAAAAGATTTCTTTAAATAAAAAAGTATTTTTTTGTTTCAATTTTTACGAGAAAACGAAAGAAGAGTTTTAAAAACTTTTATCACCCGTCTTACCGGACTTTATCTACTTACGGTATTTTATTTATATCCCTCCGCAACGAGTTTCTGTGCGTGCATACATCCTGGATTATAAAATTATTCTTTCTGTATAAAGTACACTTGTTTTTCAGCGAGAGCAAATTGTTACACTTCAAAAATAGCATCGAATATAAGCCTCTCGCGTGATAAATTGTAGCAAATCAAAGCGTCAGGATAAAGGCGATTAGTTGTAATGCCCACAATGAACTCCGTACCCGCCGTTTGTTTTGATGCAGATGTAAGAGCGTGAAGTTTAAGGCCAGTAGCATTTAGAAATTAAAATTACGCGCATAAATCATCCTCGGCTCGTTCGCAATTTCAGGGGGCGAAAATCACGAAGGCGTCGCACTTCGAGCTGGATTACATGCTGGGAAGGAAGATCACGTTCTTCTGCATGGCCACGGGTATTCCCCGGCCAGAAATCACGTGGTTCAAGGATGGCGTCGAACTCTACCACCACAAATTCTTCCAGGTAATTGAAACATTTTTTCGGCAGAAAAGGATACAATTAACACTTGAGAAAATAAAATACAGTGGGATTCAATTAATCTATAATTTTGGTGTTTACACCGAGAAACTTTTCTCTCAAAAATTATGGTGAAGTTTACTGTAAAAATTATAATCGAGGGACGGTTTAGAATTACTGGAAATTGTTATGGGAAAGTCACTGCAATTTTTATCTGCATCATGGATCTTTGACGAAGCTTTGTGTATTTTTTTATAAGAAAAAACTCTGTAAGGGTTACGAGGATTGTTCCGCAAAAAATTTCGGAAGCTTTTCTTTTAAAAATTTCGAAGCTTCTCCAATAGTCCAAGTTTCAGGTAAATATTACAGGATCCCTGAATTGAATCTTCCCATAAAAAATTCCAGTGCTTGCGAACTATCTCATTTACATTTTTTGACGTAATTTTTAAGCTTAATTCTGTGTTATTTTCACGACTATATTCTCTCAGAGTAATAATTCGAGTTTGATATTAACACCGTCACTTCCTCATTTAAAAAACGAGCCAATGTTTATAGGTGATTTATAAATTGTATACGTTAATTTTTATATGATTAATCGTGCGCAAACTTCGAATTATAATGTATATATTCACTGATTTTTAGGTACACGAGTGGCCGCTCGGTAATGACACTATAAAGTCAAAAATGGAGATTGACCCAGCCACCCAGAAAGACGCGGGCTATTACGAGTGCCAGGCTGACAACCAGTACGCCGTGGACCGCCGGGGCTTCCGAACCGACTACGTCATGATATCTTATTAGAATTTTCACTGCGTGAAAGTATCGTTTCTTATCTTTCAAATAAAAAGCAGCCAACGAAGAATACTTTCCTTCTTCGCTGACTAATATAAAATTTGGAAAAACGAGCTTGGCTTAGGTTAGAGAAAAAACAGGCTTTAGGAGGCGAGGGTTTATTTATTGTAACCGAAGCAACATTTGATTACCTTTACTGTCTAATAGTCTAATTTTAATGAGAATGATTTTGAGCATATCGATGGAGTACTAGTATTCTTCTTAAAGTAATTTTCTATAATCAATAATGTTATCAAAATATTTATACAGACTTATACTCTATAGGAATCCGAAGAGCTATTAAATTAAAAAAATGATAAAAAAAGATGGTGAGAAAATCTAAGCACTGGCTATTATTCTTACTGATCACTATACTATAAATTATTAAATATTATTATTATATTAAAAAAAAAACGCTTACAACTTAATCACTTAATCATTTTTTGTTTTGTGATTGCAAGGAATCAATAAATGACCCCACGCTCGGAGGACAATAGAAAATATCTCCCTAGAATTTTTTAATGCTAAAATGTAACGAAACATAGTAGTGGAGGTACGATATTTTTACTCTTAAGAAAGACGAGGTATTTAATTATTCTACGCAGAAAGATACTTTATTAAAGAAGTATTAATTTGTTCCTAAACAGACTTTTTCGATTTTCCATCCAATTACACTTATTAATAGTTATTTTTGATACAAGTGCGTAAAAGTTGATTCTTGGACGAGGGTGATAAACACACGAGTCCGAGAATCAATTTTAGCACGAGTGTCGAATACTATTTTATGCAACGACGGCGTAAAGTGCTGATTTTACGCACGGAGTTGCATAAAATGATTTTTCGTCTCTACGAGTATCATCAATATTTGCAATATGAATGTTGATTTAAATAATGAACAGAAATTGTTGACCACATAAGACTGCACCTACCCACCAAAGTTCCGTTTGATGTAGGATAGGATTTAGCAATTAATTAGAAATTGCTTCTTTCTTTATTTTTCTATATTTAATGCAAGATTACCTCTTTGTAGATCAGAAGTTAATAAATTTTTAATTTAGTTCAGTGAAGTTTTTATAAAAAACAATAAATAAATAAATAAAAGAATCCTTACAGTATTTTTAATCATCGATCATTATTGTAAGTGTTTAAAAGAACTAGCCATGCGTTTGAATTAGCGACAAATTAGATATTACGATTGCTATATATTAAATATATATTAATTTTATTCAAATTGTATTTTAATAAAGAGAAATAAAAATTTTTTACCGCATTCTACAAGACTCAATTTTATTACAAGCGACACAAGTTATTCGAGCTTTCATTTGAAATTTAAAAATCACTTTGCTTTAATTATTTTTACGGTGCATTATATAATTATTTTGTAAACTGTAATCATATTGTAATCAATTTTTGAAAAAAGGTTGTGTATAGCGGAAATCGATTAAGACCGGAAGAAAAAGCTTCAAAGTTTACAGTCGCGAACATGATTAATCTTCCTGGCGACTTTGGCACATACGCACGTATATAATACACGGAGCGTCTCGTCCCCTCGAGGTTTTATTAGGAAATAATTGCAGTAAGGGTTAGCCATACGATAAGCGCACTTTGGCTGTTTAACCTATGCACTATTTGTACTTGCGCAAAAATAATCTACAAAACACGCAACTTATTGTAATTCAACTTTTTCTTTCAATTTCAAATTAAACTTTTTCAAACATATAAATTTCTTTTAATTAATTTAATATAAATACATTATTGTCTAAAGTTCATTGTCTAATTAAAAATGACATCAATCTCTTACAGGTACTAAAATAATTGATTCCAATCAACCACGTTGCAATCAAATAATTTTCGCAGTGATTAAATTTCACTATAAAATGAGAATCAAGTCAAAGTCACTTAGAGACACTTTAAGTAGCTTCTATCATTAAATGAAAATAACTGATTAATATTTTGTGGCGTAAATATTTAATATATTACGAGAATTAACACTTTCTAGCCTAAACATAAAATAAAAAATTAAATATAACATCATCAAATTCAAAAGTTTGCACGAAAAAGATCTGCGGCGCGACATTTCCAGGGGGTTGATGACGGAGCGGTAATGTAATCCGTCATCGCCGCGTGTAATTCTATGATAAGGGTAATCGCCGGTTATACATGAGTGCGATATCGTGTGCGCGAGCCGCTCGGCTGGTTCGCAGTGCGACGGCTCGTCGCGCATAAGTGCATCTCGTTAAGTGTACTGCGCGGGTCCGCTCAAATTGCGCGCGCTGTGAGCTTTCGAACGCCGCGCGCGAGCTTCTCGACCTTTTCCACGGTCGAACTTTTATTTTCCCTTCCACCAGGCGACGAGCTCGCTCGTTCTATTCTATAATGCAAACTTTATTAAAAAATGCTCGCGTTCTTATTTTTCTTTTTTTTTTACTTTGTTATAATTCGATTAGAGTTATTGAAAAGCTCTACTATAGTTTCTTATAAAAATTATAGCGAAGCTCCCTGTAAAAATTACATAAAAGTTTGCACACACCGATAATCTTTACAGGGAAAGCACTGTAATTTTTATGTGAATCTTTGTGATTTTCACAAGAAAAGCAGTTTATGGTAAAAATTATGGAACTTTTCTCACATCATTTTCGGAGCTTTTCTTATCAAATATAAATTTACGAAGCTTATTATATAAGATTTTTGGAGCTTTTCTTGTAAAATTAACGAAGCTTATTTCCTAACAAATTTCGCAGCTATTGTTATAAAGTTTATCAAGCCTTTTTTCATACAAATTTCGGGTTTTTTTTTTGTAAAATGTATGAAAGTTTTTTCAACAAAATTTCAGAACTTTTCTTGCAAAAATTACAAAGCTTCACCTCTAGATCCTGATAATCATTCCAATTCCTTTAAAATTGTCCAGTGCTTGCAAACAATTCAAATACATTTTTACAAAAAAAGTTTACAAAGTATTGAGAATTCTTAATATCTTAATTACTTTCAGTACAATGGTGAGGGTAACAACTATAAATAATAGGACCTATATTTTTTTTTAATTCTTTTTGATTATATCAATAAATCTTCGATTGGATCGAATTCAATCTTCCTTTGAAACAACCCAACCCAAAGCACGTCCAAAAACAAAAACGCCTGGAAATCCCAGAGAACGATCCATTCGAGTGAACAATCCCCGCACTGAGCCAAATGTCGATGGCTGCCTTAATGGTCCAGCTCCGTTCGATCCGCCGATACTCGCAGCTCCCTCCTACCCTCGGATTCTCCACAAGCATCGTAGAAATAAATCACAGCAGCGAACGGATCCTCCGTCGCTCTATTTTTAGCCGGGCTCAGGAGAGCCTTTGTCGAGGAGCCGCGGGTTTCGGTGGGTCAGGTTCATCGGTTGGCCGGTAATTGGCGCGGATATGCGCGCACCTCCTCTCGCGAGCATGCCTCGCTCTATCCGTCGCGGTATAATGGATGGGCGAGGGGGAGCGAGAGCCGAGCGGCGGTCCGGCCGAGCGGCAGTGCGTTACTACGGAGTTCCGCGTCGCGGACGATACACACGGCCAGCCCGAAGGTCCGGTCCAGCTGTAGTCCAGGTCCTGACTCCACGTCGCACTCTCGAGGTAGCGCCTCCAAGTTCCCTCGGGGGGAATGGCAGAACCCATTCCTTCGCGCTCTCGTCGTCTCTTTGGTTGCGATCTGATCGGGTGATGTAACTTGGCTGATCATGAGTTTGACAAATTTTTAGAGACTTTTTTTTCGCACTTTGTTCGCTGTCTCGATTGACATTTCATTCGTTTTGGTATAATTTTTGTTCTAGTTTAGTCACGGATAGATTTTAATTTTTTTTTTCTTTTATTTGCATTTGGATTTTGATATGAAATTTACGTCTGTTATTCGGTGGAAAATTTCTGTCACGTTATTTCATGATTTGTTCATTAAATCGAATTAAAAAGTACTGTTCCTAGAGTAATTCGATAGAGTGTAATTGCTCTTATTTTAAGTGACTCTATAGTTGACTCTGAATGGTGTGTCGGTTAATACGGAAGAAATTAGAAATTGAGATGTTACATAAAAAATTATTTATGGATATGTATAATCTTAATGGAAATTTCATTAGAATTGAGTATCCAACGAGCAGCGTTAAATTATTTAAAGTGATAAGTTTAACAACTCTTCTAGACTGAATTAGATTATTAAATTTGCATACTTGACGCTGAAGAATACTAATCACAATTTAAATATTAATAGATGTTATGATAATAATTAAAACTCTGTTTTTTGCACTATTATAGAAAAACCGCCGTGATGTCGGAAGTAAAGGCCACCTGGCTGCTTCTAATCGGCCTGCTAATGGTGAGCTGCCCTGAATGTTGGGGCAGACGAGGTCGCTCCAGGAGCCGCAGTAAATCCCGTGTCCAGATCGGGCTGCCCATCACCGGCAAGTACCGCGACCCAGAGAGCGACCAATATTACAATAATCAGCATGTACGTATACATTATACATCTTTACGCATATACCTACACATTTTTTACGATTTCACTTATTACGCTTACATTTTTTACGGTTTCATTTTTTACGGTTACATTTTTTATGGTTTCATTTTATACGAAATTCAATAAACTAATGGTTAGTAAACAATTGCCGAAATAATTGCTGCTTTAAAGAATTCAATTTTTAAATAAACGTAAAGTGAGTTTATACATAACAGTTTAAAGTGAATTTCCAAATTAATTCCGCATTAATCTTCAGCTAAACTAATGGAGAAAATGAACTTTCAGGGAGCGAAAATTTTGCTAGCGTCGCACTTTGATCTTGAGTACGTACTTGGTCACAAAATAGCCTTTTTATGCGTCGCGCGCGGAACTCCCAGGCCGCACATCACTTGGTATAAAGACGGCAACGAGATCTATACGCATCTTTATTTACATGTAAGTACCCTACATACATTTTTATTCCGTACAAGAGCCTTTTAACTAATTCGAATGTACAATTATTTACAAGAACAACAATTGTAGAACAATTATTTACAAGAAATCTAAATTGTAATTGTTAATATAAAAAAATTAAGCTTTAAAAATAACTAAAAAAATATAGCTATAAAAAATGTATGTACAATACACTGCATTATTTTAGGTGCACGAATGGCAGATGGGTAAGGACAAGGTAAAGTCAAAGCTGGAGATCGACCCTGCGACGCAGATGGACGCCGGCGTATACGAGTGCACCGCGGACAACATGTATAGCATCGACCGTCGATCCTTTAAGACTGACTTTTCCATCGCCTTCGATTAAGCTTTACATTTTTCTCCTCGTTATACGTTCGTACTGAGACAAAATATTTTCGGAAATTTCACCCAGAACTTTGACGCTGATCTCGGACCTAATTCCAACTTTAGTTCCAATTATCAGTTAATTAATTTTCTTGTATAAAAAATTTCGTAGACGCGACTTTCGTTACGATTGAAACGGGACTCTTGTATTTGTAACGCGTGGGCGTAATTCTTCTCAGTATACGAACAAACTCAGCAAGAACGTGCAGATTCCTTTTTTTATTAAATTTTTTTAGATTTCCCTCGATTATTGTCGGATAACTATGCAGCTTGTATTTTTAGGCTTTTCTACTGTTTTTCGAAGTTAAAGCTATTGTGAATAAAATTTAATTAAGTCTTACACAATAAATTCAGTCTTTAAATCACTTACCTTTCGCAAATCTACTTTGAAAATTCCTAGTTAAAATTTTACATATAATCTACATCTAGCATTCAGAATACTTTATTTACCTTCTCTCGTTGTGAATAATATCCATGTAGTCACTGCTGCGGGCATAAAATCCATCGTCGGTAATAGCACCCCAGAAGTTACTCCATGCTTTGAAGGGCCTGACCAAGAGCGGAGCTACGATACCACGTTGTTGCTCGACTAACAGCTCGAATGTATTCTCATTATCCAGATGTGACTCCGAATCAATGGATAAGTACCCGTCGCATTTCACAGTCAGACAATGCTCCCTGATTAAAAAATAAAGTAAAATTGCAAACACGTTTCATTATTTAATTAAAAAAAATATATGTATATATAGTAATACAGAGTAACAACAGATCTAATAATTTAAAAATAAAACAATTTGATTTAAACAGTGCAAGTACTCACACAGCCAAGGTTCGAGCAGCGCCTTCCGCGAAGCCGTCATCTGGTTTGAGCTGCTTGACGCTGCGGTACTCCTCTCCATGGCTCTCGATGAAGTTTTTCACGAGTTCCTCATGATAGGGCACGTTATTGTGCACAAAGAGGTGCAGTTTATTCCTGGGATACTTTTGCTGATGGATTTTATCGAGGAACTCTTCGAGGAACGGCGTGGGCCTCTCGATAAACAAAGCGACCAGGAGACGGGGATAAGTCTCGGGCTGTTCGTGATCCAATTCGATCGCCTTATCCCAGCAGTTTAGACATCCCTCCTCCGGACTCCAAGCCTGCGCCACGTAGTTTCCTAAAGAATTCAGTAAGCGCTTGCTCCTGCCGTTACCGTGCACCACCAGCGGCACAGTATTGTACTCCGTGTTCTGGATGTAGGCCTCGTTGCCCTTGAAGCGCAACTCGATATCATCTGCGAAATCAAGTTTCATTTTATAAGTAAGGGAATTTCGAATTTCTAAATCGGCTTTAGGAACTAAGGAGGAAAATGAACTTACGAACAGCACCGAAAAGATTCTGGAATATTTCAGACTTGTGGTCAAGCTTGATCTTGTGCTTCTGTCTGAGCTTCTCGTCTAGAAAGATTTTGGTGTAGAAAAGCTGATCGTCGTCAGTGTCACCGATCTCCAAGCTGGTTATAATGGCGTAGACGTCGGGCGCGTAGCCGATGAAGAGGCCGGAGTTAAGGAAGCGCTTGCCGCGATTCACTTCCGGGTAGGAATCGGCGAGCGACTTAAGCGGCCAGCAAGTACCCTCGGCAGAGAAAATCACACGAGCATCATTCCACTCCTTGAATTTGCGCACGATCGTCTCCAACGACGACAGGAAGACTACGTCGTAGCTGAGGGATAATTTTTTTATCATAAGTTTAACGTAAGTGAAAGCTTTACTTATTATTAATTCGTACATAATTTGATTTAGATAGAGCAGAATTTCAGTAGCCAATTAAGCATTTAAAATTAAAATAATTTCTATTCAATTTTCATGTAAAACAAATGCATTGTCTACCTATCGGTAAAGAGGATGATCTTATCGAGATCGTCCTTATACGGCTCGAGGGCCTTCCGGAAAAGATTAACTTTTTGACCGCCTCCGGTTGAGTGCTGGATGTCGCCTCCGCGCCATCCTTTGCCAAGTCCGAGTACGTGAACTCGATCCTCGAAGCCGTTCACTTTGGCGGAGCGCATGTAACGCTGAAAGCCATCGGTCTCGTTGGTCGCTACAGTGAACACCAGGACGTCTGAAAACAAGGCAAACATTTTAAATAATTTAAACAAATTTAATTATTCGAATTAAATTGAAATTTAAAAAATATTTAATGATTAATGATGGTTATCCAACTTTCAAGATTTTTAAGGAAATTTAAAAACTTGCAGAGTACTTTGCGCGTAATAGACGTCGTTTGTGATTCTCCGCGAGTAGGTCGCGAGCGTCGAGCAAATCGGGGAGATGAGAACGTAGGATAACTCATCTTAGTAAATGTCGCCGCGCGAGCAGCTATGCGACTCATTAGCGAAGTTTTTTAACTTCGAGACGGAACTGCGAGTCGGCGAATTTCGTGCGAAACCAGGAAGGCAACTGCATTTGATATTTCTTTACAAAAAATAAAAAAAAAGATACAAAAAAAGGGGACTTGGTTAGAGGGCGCGTTGGAGAGTACACGTGTGGAGTGGCAGCTCCCGGCTTTTTAACCGTTTTGAAGTGTATTTAGTATTTTCGTGCATAAAATAGGTGTTTAAATTAAAGAGTGTAGATAGGAGTAAAGAGTAGGTAAAAAATTTTAGTTAGGGAAGTAGAAAGAGGAGCGTAAGGTAGGTGAAAGCAGAAGCAGGATTTTATAGGTTAGGCGAAACAAAGGACTTGGCGGAAAATGATGACGCGAGGCGGAGGAGAGCTGACGGCGAACCAGGAGAAGAAGACAAGGAAAGAAGAAAAAAAGGAGGATAAAGTCAAGGAGACGATTCAACCGAAGATCACGGATAAATTGAAGAAAAAGGTAATGTTTACGAAGGATGAGGAGGAGAAAGTAGCTAGGG
>JAWWEP010037383.1:0-12947 GCA_035582995.1 Sycophila quercilanae | reverse complement strand
TTGCTTTGTGTATGGGTATAACTTCTGCCTCTTTTAATGTTTCTGGCCAAATTTCTTTTTCTATGCACTGATTAAATATGTATGTTAAAGGGTTGCATACACTATCAATGATTTCTTTTAGGACCTTTGTATTTATTCCATCAATTCCACCATTTTTGTTTTTCATATTCAGTATAATTTGTTTTATTTCATGCTGTTCTATTGGTTGAATAAAAAAACTGTTAGTGTTCATTTCTGGCATTTTTATTTCTTCATTTGTCGGGGTGTCTATTTCCTTACTTAGTTTATATCCAATAGTACTAAAATAATTATTTAAATTATCAGCTATTTCACTTGAATCAGATATTTTTTTGTCATTTACTTTAAGGTAATTTATGTTATTATTCTTTTTATTATTTTTTCCCATCTTGTTATTTATAATTTTCCATAGGTTGCGTTGATTATTGAGATTTTTTGTTACTAGATTTTTATCGTAATCCATTTTAGCTTTGTTTATAATTTTATTTAAGGTTTTTACGTAATTTTTGTAGTTGGTTTTTTTTGTATTATTGTTGCTATCTTTTTTCCAGATTTTGTATAGTCTTTCCTTAGTTTGGCATGATATTATAATACCTTTTGTAATCCAACTACTTCTTGGTTTTCTATTTTTATTAGTTACATTTGCATTACTTATGCAAAACTTGATTTTTTCTATTAAATTGTTTATGGCAATATTTGGGTCAGTGTCTTGATATATTTCATTCCAGTTTATAGTTTCGGCAGTATTTTTCAATTTCTTAAAGTTTATTCTGTGATTGCTGTATTTTGTTGATTCTTTTTTGATGTCTTTTAGTTTTAGGAATATTGGGTAATGATCATTGAGAGGTGTTTCTAGTACTATGGTTTTATGCTTGATTTTATTTAGCTTTAGGAAAAAATTATCTATACAGGATCCTTTGTTATTGTTTATATCTGATGGTCTGGTAACGGTGTTGATTCCTGGACAATATCCATTTTCAAGTAGTGTTTGCAAAAATTCTTGATCTATTGTTTCATTGCTAAGTGTATCTATGTTAAAGTCTCCTATAATCATGTTATTCTTATGTTTTTTGTTGATTTTTATAAGTTCTTTAATGTTCACCCTGGTGGAAAAATTCAGCTGCGAATCCAGCTGTGAAATCAGCTGTGAAATCAGATGCGAAATCAGCTGCGAAATCAGCTGCGAAATCAGCTACAGATTTGGCCCCATTACGCAGCTGATTTCGCAGCTGATTTCGCAGCTGCAGTTAATTATACATTTGAAAAATGTATTGCAGTAATGATAAATTAATTTATCAGCCTATTTTTAATATTCATTTAACTTTTAAAAGCAGTTACTGCACTTAAATAGATAAAAGGTTATAGAAAAGGCATACAGAAAAGATTGAATGATTTTTGTAGAATTAAATTAATAATAATTTTTTATTTACACTTATCTAATATTAGAAAAAACATATTTACAAAGTACCCTTAATATTAATAATGTAATAGATTAGGTACAGGACAGAGGTAGGAATTATTATCTACTGCAACTTGAACGCAAATTTTGCGAATTTGGTGGGTGTTAATAGCAATTATTTCCTGATCCGTTACTGTAACTGTTTTTAATATCCCGTACGTTTGCTCTACATGTACTACTTGACACAATGTAATTTCTACAGATTTCTCATTATCTATTATAAAACTTACTATTTTAATAAATCTTCCATCATTTATTTGTGCAATTGCGTCATTTATTCGGAAATTTCTTGTGGTTGAAATAGTATATAAGCATCCATCTTTTACCATTCTTCTGTAAGATTGACAGTCTTGTGACAATTGTAACTGATTAATCAACTCATCATCAATAACTTCTCCTTTACCCAAATACGTTATGTCAGTTAGCTTTGCAATGTTTTTTATTTTTGAATAAAGCGTATTAGTACAATACATTTTGACAGTATTGCAAGCTTCTTGATACACCCTTTCTGTTAATAGTAAAATATTGTGACTAATATTAACAAATCTAACGATTTGTTGGGGAACTCCTTTTGCACATTTAACTGCTTTTAATAAAGTATAATTAGCCGACTCAAATGGAAAAGTAGAATGAGCCCAGAGTGGACCCCAGTTGAAAACACTTGTGGATATATGTAACAGTTGATGTATGTTGTAAGTCATAGCAGTAATCCCAAATATTTGTTCGGTTTTACCTACGAATTCATGTAGATTTTTGTCTGCTTGATCAAGTTCTTTGACATCAATATGGTCTTTTAGTAAGATATATAGGCTTTCGACAAAAAGAAGCCAATAATCAAGTAACTGCTTATCAAGTCCTATTAAAATGAAAAGCGGTATACTGTAATAAAGTATGAAGTTTTCCCATTCACGTGCCTTCCAATCATTCCTTACGCTCAAAGGACGTGTTAACCTCGAAATTTGACGCGGAACAGCAATCTTTTCAAGATTGGAATCAAGTAATTGTAATTGTACTTGATTAAGAAACTGTAAAATATTTTCTGTTATTTGACTTCCAACTCCTTCTAAACAACAATGCATGTAATCTGGATCAAATCCATAAATTATGTCAAATTTTTTTAAATTTATCAGAGGAGATGGAAACTTTATGCCAAATATAGGATTAATAGGATTAATAGACTGCATCATTATTTCAATTGTACTCTCTTTACAGCGGGGCTCTGGTACACTTTCCAGTAGAGAGTACCTAATGCAACCAAAAGCAAACACTCCGGGATGCAAGCACCAATTACACCCAAACCTCCCATTAAATTGTTTAATTCCTTGCATAGGAGCTCTAGCCACAGCATCTACCGAACACTCAAGTGCATATGCTTTTATACATTTCTGTTGTCCTTGTATCTTGCATTCGATTCCTTGGCTAGATAATTTGTTCATAAGATCTACGAACGGAACTAAAAATACAGTCATTACAGGTTTTTTCTTGTTAAACCATAAGCCACAAACAAGGATGTTTTTTAATCTTTCTTGAGGCGCAATTTCATTAATCATTAAGTACAAGGCCAGATAGAATTTTGGGCGCTTTTGAATTTTGGCGCTCCATCGGTATTAAAGATAAAAGTTACGTAACTATTTTTATCTTCATTAGGTAAAGATTCTACGAAGTCACGGTAATATTTTCCATCGTAAATATCTTTGATTTCTTCACAACTGTAGTTTCTTCTATTTACTACATAATCGTAGTGATTTTCGTGCACATTGAGTATATCCGATACTTGCACTGATGGATCAAGTGTGATGAAGAAATTAGAAAGACTTGGATTCGATAAATTTAAGTCTGAAAAACAAACACAACATTGCTTAACATTTTGAACTTCTCCAAATTTTCCTATATAAGCTGAGCAGTTTTCACAAACAGCATGAAATTCAGTATCATCTTCGGAATTGAATACTTTATCTATGAAGTATTTGCTATCAGGTAGCACTGTCTCCACAAACATTGAATTAATTAATTTAAATAAATTAGTTAAAGCCATTGTTGATAAAGTATTTGCTACGCTAAATTTTAAGAGCATCAGAGTCAATTCTCCAATAGTTACATCGACTGCTGCTGTTATTTTTTTTACAAATTCTTCACTTTCAATGAAATCATAAATGTTTGTGTACTTTTTTGAACCTTGCAAGTACCTTCCTTCGGTGTAATCGTGTGTAAAAATATGTTGAGTGTAATCAATATACTCTGAACATGGCACTTCGTTGGAACTGTTAAAGGTATCCTGCAAATCGAAATTTTCGTAAGTTTACATAATAAACTTCATTTTTTAATTATTATGCAATTAAATATTTACAGAAGATTCTACGCCTTTTTCAGATTCAAACAACACGTTGGTAGAGCTGCATGGTGGGCTACCACAAAAGGTTAATTCAGCAACCATACCCTGCAAAAAATCTATTAAATAACTGTTTCTTTATTAATATGGACGTAAACAAGTTTGGGTATATTAGTGTTCCTACTGAAAATAATCACCTGATATGTCACACGAGCATGCGAAAATATCAAGTCCTGGTTAAAAATATCTATGTGGATGGACTTCTATCCAGGTTGATTATATGTTGATCTGTGTTGATCCTTGTGGAAGCCACGTGGATTTAAGTCCATTCACATGAACATGTTTTACTGGGATATTATTCTATTATTATTAAACAGCTTATTGTCAACATGCACTTTACAACATTGACGTTATATACCAAATTGTTATCAGGTGATGATTTTTTATTTAGTAGACTGTCTCCAGAGAATTTTTACAGAATCTACAAATATTTATGAACACAATAGGGAGACATGATCAACATGTCTCCCTATTTTTTCAGGTTAATATATTGAATAATCTGCAGACTTTTTTCATGCCGACGACGCTATCAATTAAGCGGGCAAGTTTGGGTTAAGTAAACAAATAATTAATTGCGGTATTACAAGCTCCAATATTTTTTTCCATACTTTTCTTTACTTTAAACAATTTTTACTTTATGAAAGTTTGTAAATAATCTAACCTTTTAAGCCATCCCGGATTCATTTATTCCCATTAGCTAGTATGTATGAGCAACTGCATTTTGAATCTCATTTCATCGTTGAAAAATCTTGTACTGTAGATTATGTGTTGATCCACTTTATTGAATGAGTTAAAATTTTCAGGTAACCCTTTGATAAAAACTGTTGAATTTGTCACTGATCTGCTTCGTTATTTCTATGACGAAAGATACGTCATAGAACTAACGAAGCAGATCAGTGACAAATTCAACAGTTTTATTTAATAGATCACACACATCCATAATTTATAACAATTTAAATTGTTTTAATTTTTGCTTCCTCATAGAGGAAACTTTGTAATAGTAAAATTTTGAGTTTCGTTTAAACTTTGTGGAAACATGTTTTATGGTATTTTGAGTCTCAAAAACGTGTTTGGAACTACTTGACCAAATTTTACGTATCTTAGTTCATTTTTTTTTTGTTTTTAAATTCTGTATTGGCGACAAAAACAATTTTTCTAATCAGCCGATGTGTTCTTTTCTAATCCCGAATTTTCGATTTTTAAAAAATTTCATTTTTTAAATTTCATAATAATTCATTTTATAAGATATAAATTCCATAAGAATAGATTGAAAGTTATCAAAACTCATACTCACAATATTACTGATTGTTAAATTTTAAGATGCACTAAGAATTGTGTAACGTTTTTAATTTATTTTCAAGAAAACTCATCATTTACATGGACTTAATAAGTTATTAGTTTAATATTTGACAATTTACAAGTTACAAGTGATTTTAATCTTGCTAAAGATTAAATAAAAAATCACAAAGCAGATTAAGGCGGTCCATCACCTTTACATTTTTTTTTTCAAAAAATGACCTGTAACTATTATAATTAAAATATTAAATATATATAAAATAAATATTTGAAAAATATAGACAGTTTTGAAGAAAATCATACCTGAAAAAATATTTCATACCCATCGTATTCATAAATATGAACATTTCTAAATTGTTTGCTGTGCGTAGGCTAGAGGTCCAGAAACTTGATGGATTTTAATGCAATTAGGCTTAAAATGTAGGTAATTTATGTAATTTCCGGATGAACAGTTGAATATATGAAAATTATTTTATTAAATAATTTTTTAAGATCAATAACTGCTAAAATTTCTTTAAAAAATTGAAGTTTAGGAATTTTGAGTGGTTTTTGACCTTAAATTAATATTTATTGAAATAAATTTAATATCTACAACTCTTCACCCGGAAATCACATTAGATACCTACATTTTAAGCCTAATCGCATTCAAATCCATCAAGTTTCTGGGTCTACAGCCTACGCACAAGTTGCAATTTCATGTAAATCAAAAAACAGCTTTAAAATTAACTTTATTATAAATCAGAAAACATTAATTAATCTGCTTTGTGATTTCTTATTTAATCTTCAGCAAGATTAAAATCACTTGTAACTGTAAATTGTCAAATAATAAACTAACAACTTATTATGTCCATGTAAATGATGAGTTTACTTGAAAATAAATTAAAAACTTTACAAAATTCTTAGTGCATCTTAAAATTGAATCAATCAGTGATATGGTCAGCATGAGTTTCGATAACTTTCAATCTATTCTTATGGAATTTATACCTTATAAATATTTTGTGAATAGCAACAGCCTCTGCATTGAAAAATGAGGTTAGAATAACTGAAAAGTAAACAAAGATATGTAGTGCAATTAGCCTGCTAAATGCTGCTTCCTCACTACTGCGCCTTCCTCACTACTGCCACTACATTAGCACTACTAGCATTTGCAGGACAATCCTAGGGATTTTTTTTGCCCGCCTATATTCAAATTTTATTATTGAAGTTTGGGAAACATTATAGTTACCAACGAATTAAATATTGTTATAGAATTTAAAGAGTTACATTATTAAAGTCATAAAAAAAATGAAAAAATCAATTTTTTATATTTATACTTTTTGATAACTATCTTCTCAAAATTTCTATATTTTTGCACTATTTTTTTATAGGTTTAGAATGACATGTACAATCAAAAACTACAACAACAAAAAATTGATTTTTTGATAATTTAAAGGTGGTGGACCCCCTTAATTAATGTTTTCTGATTTATAATAAAGTTAACTTTAGAGCTGTTTTCTGGAAAATATTAAATATTGGAGTTTGGCGCAAGCTGCGGATTCAACAACTTCATGGATTTGGATGCGTCCGGGCTTAAGATGTAGGTAATTTATGTCATTTGCGCTCGAAGAGTTGTTCGTTCAAATTTATTGAAGAGAATATTTTCTGAAGGCCAAAAAGTATACGAAATTCAAAATCTTTTTATTCATTAGTAGTTTTTGACATTTAGAAAATATTCTCTTCAATAAATTTGAAAGGACAACTCTTCGGGCACAAATGACATAAATTACCTACATTTTAAGACCAGACCCATTCAAATCCATGAAGTTTTTGGATCCGTAGCTTGCGCCAATGGCTAAATCTAGAAATGGTCATATCGATGGATACAATGGGTTTGTAATTTTTTTTTCTTTCTATAATTTTATTGCAAATTCAGTGTATTTTAACTGTATAGTTTTTAAAACATTTTTATTAGTTCATTTTCACTCATTTTTAGATACTTTTATGAAGCCACTTTAAACGGTGGTGGGTCCCCTTAAGGTAGCTCTATAGCGGGACCGTATCTCAAAGAATATTCAGTAAAAACTTTTTAAAAAATTCAGGGAGCTTATTCAAGATTTCGACATTCCTACCTGTATTGTTAAAAGTGAAAAACTATTTTTGTTTATTAGAAAAAAATTCTAAACTAAAACGTAAAACTTTAAACGATAAAAGTCTGTTACGAATTTTTGATATTCCATACTCTATTGATACAGTATTGTTTGTTTACGTTTTGAAAACATGTGTTTCACATTTCAGATCATAATATTGTATAGAAAAAATTTAAGAAGAAATCTAGTAAAATAAAATCGGGCCGTGGGACGAGAATTCAGTGTATTTTTTGTTTTTTGTTAATAATTTTGAAAAATACGTGATAACAGTGGAGCCATAAAGTGCTAATTGGTTCACAATTAAATTTTCTTTTATTCTAATATATTTTCATCGGGATCTTGGATTTTTTTGTTATTTTTAAAAGTGAAGTTTAATAATTTACTGCTAATAGGGGATAGGCATGGATAGCATTAGTTTTACACATTAATTATGAAAAATAATATAGAAAAATATCCGAATAATCCCGATGCATTCACACGTATTATAATACATAGTATAATACGTCAGAAAATGATAATGTAATACTGAAAACCACCATGTGATGGATTCCATAAAGATTCCACGTGCATTTCCATGTGTATTCCACATGGATTCCCAGATAAAATGTTTATTTTTCTGAAATTTAAGAAAAAATCAATTGTGGATGATAACACTCAAACTGGGGGATTGAGTTACAAAATTATTATTTTCAAGTTTTTTAATATTATTTTAATATAGTCAAAACAGTAATATTTTATCTTAATCCCCCAGTTTTAGTGTTATTATCCACATAGTAGTCCATTATATGGGCTTCATTTCAGGCTATGAATTGATTTTTCTTAAATTTCAGAAAAATAAACATTTTACCTGGGAATCCACGTGGAATACACATGGAACTCCACGTGGCATTTTGATACTGATTTAAGACTGATTAAATTTTCTCGATGATGTATTGTTATAATAACTGAAAACCTTGTAAAATGATAGATAATTACATAACGGAGTGCAACTAACTCCTGGTTTTTCGTAATTTTGTATTTATTAATTGTTATAAGTAAATTAATTGTATTTTAATTGGCTTTCAGACCCCGTTAATGCAGACTTTAGCTTAAGCCGGTTGATCAAATTAATGAGCGGAAATTTTCAGGAAATCATATATTTTTTCGTGTTATAAGTGAAGCAGTTTTAGGAAAGCCATAACATTTTTGTTTTGGTTTAAGCTAAAGTCTGCAACAAACAAGTTTCTTTGTCGAAATCAGACGCAGAATGGGGTAGTAACTTATTTTTTCTGCAGTTACATGAAAAACAATTTCGGATTAATTATTCTATAACTTATTTTCAAAGCATTTTACCCAGCCTTGCCTCCTTAAGTCCTTTTTTTAACATGCATATTATATTAAAAAAAAGGCACTAAGTTACTATTTTAGTATTTTAGTAATTAATAGCGTTAGTTTTAAATAATCTCACTTTCAGCTACACAGTTGAACATGTATAATTGTAAGGTGATATCGACATTTAACTCACTTCTTGTAATAGTTCCGGTTCAGCTTGAGATATACCGCTTGGAATGTTGTGGAATGATTGATCCTAAAATAAGGTATATACAATTCATATAAAATAGTAAGTTAAAAAAGTACATATATGTATCTATATACTTATATATATATATATATAATATATCTATCATAATGTAGGGATGGAAATTTTGAAGTGTCTAATAATGTACACAAATATATGTAATATATGTAACTATCTAAAAATGTACAAAAAAGTAGAAACAAATTGATCATTTTTTTATACGTGTGATAATTAAAGCGAATAGTTATCTATCTGAAATAAGAAACAGTTATCTCACAAGTAGATCTATTCACAAACTATTTTTTCACACCTTTAGAAAGTTTCCTGTAGGAAAAAAGTATTTTTATCTTTCTACGTAATTGAATATACAATTAAAACAATTACAAATAACCTTCTCAAAGATTGATGCAGATTAGCTTATCAAAATTTAATTAAATTAATTATTTATAATATTCTGACAAAAAATATTATCCAACTTTTTTTACTTTTTACTAATAATGAGGAAACATTACTTTTGAAAATAATTATAAATTTAAAAACAAATTCAAAACATTAATCAGAATAAATTATTATTCTTATAACATCATTTATTAATTTTTCTCAATTAAAATAAGTTTGTGCAACTAATTCACTTTAAAAATGGTTACATTAATTTCATTTTGCATACAAAATAATGTTAAATAATGGGTTAATTATTTATGAATAAAATTCAAACAAAATGTTATTTTTTCAATTTGAAAAATAAAAACACTGAACTAGCTGCAGTTCTTTTAAGAAAATATTGTTCATACCTCTTCGTTATTTTCATCATCACTATCTTGCAATCGACGCAAAGTACGCCTAGATATACTGTCATCACTTTTTGAAATTAAGTAGTGTTTGTATTTATCCATTTTAAAAAAAGGAAGCACAGTATCAATTTCCAAATTTATGAAAAAGTATGCATATCATTCATGTAGGTTATGCATTTATTACCCTTGATAATTTATTACTTTAAAATAGAAAATAAATAACTTAAATAATTAAAAAGATTATAAAAAATATATAATTTATAAAGTTTATACTTACATTCAAATTTATTTTATTTTGTCCAATTATGCAAATGATTTTGTTTACATAAAATAATAATTAAGATATATTATTATTTCAAATAAATACAAATTAACTGCAAATATAAAAATATGTTTGTTAATAAAATTTTTAAACGAATAAATATAAGGACCTACGCATAGAAAACAGTACAAGCTGTTTGTGTATCTAATTAAGTCCTATTTCTTATTCTACATACATACAGATAGCGGCTTAATTCAGTTTTAGACAGTGACATTAAGGCGAATGGCACACAAAAGCAACAGGTTACAGGTTTAGGGCTCTTGCACGTAAGCAGCCATAGAAAAACGCAAAGGAATACTATGTAATATAAGCTTAGTATAACAGAGTGACCGTCATATTAGACCTGGGTCAAAGAGAGTTTGATATTTTGAACTTTGAATAACGATATCTATATAATACACAAAGGTGTATATAGATATACACCTGTGCTTTTCTTACACAAAAATTGAACTACATCCTAAAATATTCTAAATGCACATATTAAAAGAAATATGCAAATACGCAGCACTTAAAAAAAAGGTAAGATATCATTTTATCAATTAGAAATAGATAAAAAGAAATATTTGTAAAATACACACGGTGTTTATAGCTTTTAAAAAAATAAAATAAGATTACATATATTGATTGAATTATATGTGCAATTTCGATACTGTTAGGGCTGATTGAAAAAAAGATATGGACACTGAATATTAAAGAGTGCATAAAAAAAATAAATGAATAATTGAAATAATTCTAATTTCTCAGGTAACCTCAAATTTCTTTATTTTGATTTTGAAATCATGGATTACGAGAAGTATTTCGCATGTGTGAGATTTGCTGATAGCACAAATAAAAATTTCATTAAGCCGGTAACTGAAATTAAATTTTCAAAAAAAGATAAAGTTTGCATTACACCAAAGGATTATCAGGATTTTAATCCTAGACATAAATATTATGTTAAATGGTGCAATTGTTTATATCAAGAAGTATGTGCAGATGTTACAAAAGGGCATTATAGTTATTATGCAGCTTTTATTATTGTTTTAGCTGGTAAGTTTAATTTCATTTTTCTAATCTGTTGAAAATAATTTTCATTAAAAAATGCAGAATTAATTAAAAATATTTGTTTAAATGTTAATCTGTTAGTTTTGTTTCGTTTAAATACAATTTTAAACATTTTTTTAAAACTTATAAATAAATATAAAACATTTTTTTGAACATTTTAAATACAAACAAACGTTTCAAATTCTTGTTATCTCAATATTTTTGCACGAACATTATCTATACCAGGGTTGTGTATTACTTATGCCTCTGTATGTAATTTAAAAGCCATTTAAGTTAATCCCTTGTTCCGCTCAGCCGTCGTTATATAAATTCTTATGTAAGGTCTTACATAAGTACTAATATAAGTCCTTGGATAATTTCTTACTTATTAAACTTAATTATTTAAAAAGGTAAAAAACTAATAAAGCCAAAATTATTCAAACAATAAACTAATATTTATCTATTTTTAATAAAATAGACTTTATTTATAATTAAATTTAATTAAAATACTTGGAAAAGATTTGTAAAAAATTTGAAACATCTCAGATAACTAAAATTTCCAAAAAGTTTGTTTCTATTTAAAAATATTAAATATATCCAGCTATTGCTAAAAATAACGTTATAAAATAACGTTATAATATGACGTCATTTAATGACGTTATTGGTGATGCTTCAAATTCGGAGCTTTTATAATGTCATTTTATAACGTCATTTAATGTTAAATAACGTTATTTATGTGTTGCGAAGCAATTGAAAATATAAAATAACGTTATTTCTCGATTACATTAAAAAATTGCAACCTAATTTAACGTTATTTTACGTCATGAAATGAGGTCATTTTATACATTTGGGGTATATAATGACGTTATTTCTTAACAATCATAACTGACAATCGTACAAAATAATTGTTAACAAATAACGTCATTATAACCCAAATGTGTAAAATGACGTCATTTTATGACGTAAAATAACGTTAACTGAGGCTCCAAATTTTAAATGTAATCGAGAAATAACATTATTTTACTTTTTCAATCACTTCGCAACACATAAATAACGTTATTTTACTTTTTCAATCACTTCGCAACACATAAATAACGTTATTTAACATTAAATGACGTTATAAAATGACGTTATAAAAGGTCCGAATTTGAAGCATCACCAATAACGTGATTGAATGACGTCATATTATAACGTCATTTTATAACGTTATTTTTAGCAATAGGGTATTTATCTTATTTATTAATAAACGTTTAAAAATGTTTAAAAATGTATAAAATTGTGTGTTAAACAATTACTTAACAATTACTCCTTGCATAGTGGTAATAAATAGTCACATTTGAAGAACGTTACAAAGTATAGGCATACCTTTGTATATGTGCGAATCCGCGAAAATAGGCAAACAACTCGGTTACTAAAAATAAAAAAAAAAATTGAGAGCACACCTACGGGGCAAGTTTTTCCTGGTTCCTTAGGTGTCCCCCAACATGAAAAAAATCGTGAACATGAATTATCGATTGCCAAACTTTTTTGCGAGACATATTATGAGGAATTTATATGGAATTTTGTCGAAAAATCGCATTAGAGGGTTCAAAAAATTTTTTAAAAATGTCGTGATATGCCAATGAAATTTTTTTCTTGTTCTATAGATCATACACCAGTCAAAAAAAATGTTAAGCACACGTTTTCGCAATATGTATTTTTTTATCTTCAATTTAAGTTTTGAGAAGCAAAATTAAAAAATCGCGTCGAGGGTTCAAAAAAATAAAAAATAAATGTAATATGCCAATTTAAAATTTTTTTCTTGTTCTATAGGTCATCGATCAGACAAAAAAAGAAAGTTAAGCACACGTTTTCGTAGTATATATTTTTTTTATCTTCAATTGAAATTTTAAGGGGGGTTTATACCTAAAAATTTTTTTTTGGAAAATAATTTGAAAATTAAAAATTATAATAAAATTTATATTT
>JAWWEP010037351.1:13150-29989 GCA_035582995.1 Sycophila quercilanae | reverse complement strand
TTTTACTTCAATTAATAACATTAGAAATGTTTATAAAAGCTTCTTTAAAGAGACCAATATTTGCAAGCCAGAAAAAAATAAAAAATATTTGTAAATACTTAAATCCAATGAATAAATATCAGCTACGACTAATGTATGTGCATTTCATTCATTAAATGTAAATTATTTTATTGTAATATGAAATAAATTTTACCTCGAATATAAATCAATAACAAACATAACAGAAATGCAGCTTAATATTTTACAGTCCGTTTCTCTCTAAATGCTCTAATCGCCAAATTAAAACATTGAACTCCAATACTGCCATAAATGCTACATGCAACGATGCCGTTCTTATAACCGTTCTAATTAAATCGAAGTGCAGGTTGAGTAACTCTAACGCTCAGCAAGTATCAACGTAAAATTTCGCCGGAGTGCACAGATGCTCTAAGAGGCGCGCGCAACAACAAACAAAAGCTCGGCCAGGAGAGATTGCTCGCGCATCCCTCTCGAGATTCAAAGTGGCAAACATTTCGTCGACGAGTAATGGAAGGTGGACGCGAGGAAAAAATGAGTAAAAAGTTTTTTCCGCGATCGACTAAGTGCGACTCGTTAAGAGCTTTCTTCTCGTGTATATATATAGATACCCTCCGATGCAACTTGCCACTTTCTTCTCGTTACTTTTTCCATCTTCCGCCGCCACCGGACTCTTCTTATTGTTCCGACTTTGCGGCTCGGCTCTAATTAGGAAATTTTTCTCGTTACGCCTGGACGTTAGGTTTGATGCGACCAGCACCGCAGTCCATTCTCATCGCGTATCATATTACCCTCGGCATAGAATTAACCAAAAATGGATCTTCCTCATCAACGTTTTGCTTTGGAATTTTTCATGAAACGGTTATGACAGCTTAGCGAACTTCGTTTGCTCTTCCCAATTTTAAATTCAGAAAATAATGGACTCTAACGTGAAATTTCATCACTCGTTAGTCACTCTTAAAGGTGTAAAATTATCTTTTTATCGAATTTCTAATACTATTTTTATGCTATTCACAAATTAAATAAAAAGTTAAACTTAATTGACATAATTGATATAATTGACTTTTAAAATTTTTCAAGGATTGTTAAATACATTTTCAAAGGTCGATATAATAAACAGAAGAAAAAAAATTAGAATAACGTTTCCCAAAGAAATCGTAAAAATAACACTGACATTTCGCAATTTTTCCATTGATTTATATATTGAAAATTTTGGATTCATAGAGTACGTGTACGGTCGCCTGTTACGTCAGTGGAGTGTGCGCTTCAATTTTGCCGGTGACAAACTCACGCGAGGACTAGAAAGACGAGTTTCCATACAAAGACAGAAGAACGAAAAAAGTCTGGGCCGATCGATCAAACGTCCAAGATTAAGAAGCAAAAGTTTCTTGAAAGGACCGCGCGGCCGCGCGTGGAAAATTAGAGCGCGTCAACGCTGCCCAGATGATTGACGACGACGACGAATGTAATTTAAAAGGAACTTTGCGAAACAAATACCTGCAGAAATTTGAACGAAGTAAAAAGATTTTACACTGAAAGATTATTCCTCGCGAAAAATCTGAAGTTTAGGCTAAAATAATAGCTAGTCTCGAACCTTTTATAATTAAAATAAAAATGTTTTAATGGCAATATTAAAAGGTTTTTATTAAAAAAGTAACCGTGGCTATTGTAAACATTTCATAGGCTCATAACCACAAAGTTCGTTAATTTTTTACCGGAGTATCCTTAAATATTTTAATACACCAAAACTTGCAGAATTATTATTATCCATCTCGTTATTTAAAAAAATAATTATATTTTTTTATTTATTCCATTTGTTTTCGCTTTGAAATACTTATCTGACACTCTAATGAAGAGGAATTACAAAATGTATGAACCCTTCAAAACGATGACAGACAAAATATTAATAAAGGTCGCATTATTGTACCCCAGGGTTTGAATTTTATATAAATTTTATCTACGGCATAAAAAACTATAGACAAGGAAAATTTTCATTTCTCACGACAACTAATTTTAGTTGGCCAAAAGCAGAACTTGCAAACAATGAAATACCTGGACAGCCAGACAGCGGTAACAGCAATAAGATAATTCATTGTTGGGTGTAATGTATAGGGTCGCGGACGTTGCGGGCGAGTTTCGGGCGCAAGTGCGCGCGAGTCGATATGCGTAATTGTCGTTGGAAACGTCAGCCGAACGCGGAGAGGCACAAATAAGCCGACGGCGGTCGGCGCGGACGCCTCAACCTCGACCTCGTTTTTCGCATTGGCCAACGGCTCTCTTCACGAATTTTCGTCGCAAACGCCACGTGGGAACCCTGTCTTTTATTCTCATTTTTGCATGTCATCGTTTAAACTGCAGATTTTTTTTTCTTTTTATTTTCAACGAAACATGACAATTTTATCGAGGCTAAGTACACGCTATGTAAATCAGACCACCGGCGCTCGTTAAGAATAAAACTGCTCTCTTCTGAGTGTATCTTGCATTAATTATTGTTTAAAAATAAATCTGAAGTATATTATAGTTTTGCATTGTTAAAAATTTTAGATGCTGTTTTGTGATAAACATTGCAGGTTGAGTATCAACATTCATTTTTCATTATTTAAATATAAAATTGCACATTGTCATTAAATATTGTCTCATATTGTACGTTGTTTATGTGTTAGAAAATAAACCTTTAAAAACAATAAAAAAAAAAACAGTTTTTACGGTTGCATGCAATATTTCCTGCAGACTTAATTAAGATTAATTATACCACCATTGAAATAATAACTTTTCCGGGACTCCTACAAAATAATATTATTGTCACAATATTAAATATAAAAGATTATAAGTGTTATTAAACTGAGAGTGCGCAAAGATATTCATTCCATGGTGTGTCATTCTTTTAAGCAGATTTTTACCAAACTACAAGAATGATAATGTTTAAAATACCATTAAACAATTTTAACTCGAAAATTCAATTATTTTAAAAGCTGCACCCAAACTGGAAACGAGTAATGGGGTAATTAAATGAACATGATAAATTTTAAACAGTTTAAATTGTCTTCTGAGAATCTTAGCGACGCCTCCACTCGTTATAAAGCATTATTAGCCCCTGCCCTTCGACGTTGCTGTCATAAAAAAGACGTAACTAAGGTAAAAAAGTGCGTTTTCACGATGCATTCATGTCGAGTCACGCATTTTCCCGGCGTCGTGGTAGGAACTTTATCGTCCCTAAATTATGTCCATGCAAGATAAAAAAGAATAGAGTATAGAAGTTTGGGAAAAGATGGTACGGAAAGCCTCGATGAAAATCAAATTTTTATAGGCGACCAACTTTTACCGCCAATAATATCGCCTCTAACATAATCGATTCCAGCGGTGGAAGTTGTAAAAATGAAAATGCCTCAGTCACGCCCACTGGAAACACTACAGAGCAAAACATCTAGCTGTCATCGGGGATATCATATGGTATTCTGCGTAAATTTAAGTTTAAATTCAATTCAATTGTAACAATTGTTAACTTAAAATAGAAACATGATTGTACCTGATCTTTAATATATTTTGTAAACATTACAAGTAACAAGTACAGTATCCAATTTGAGCTCAAAGTACTAAAAAAGACACCAGCAGATAAAAGCTCGACCCACTAAAAAAAAAAATAAAAATTTCATTAAAGCTCGGCCTTCTTCCGTACTAATACGATTTAAAAAAATTTAATTGAATTATTAAGCATTATGCGCAAAGATATAAGAGAGTTTAAAAATAAATTGAAAGCGCAGACGAGTCAATCTCGGAAACAATGCCACGCCGAGGTAACGAGGTAATCACATTACGGCCGAGTCTCGCGGAATGAGAGAAAAAAAAAGAGCTCATTCCACTTCCGCGGCTCGGTTCAGTTTTCATCGGGAAATTTTCGCGAATAAGGGACGCGGAAAAGCAGCCTCAGGCGCATTAGAATGCAAGTCGGATCTAAATTTAGCGATAGACATTGCGCACCACGGTGGAATGCCCATTGACTGGGATAGTCGAGCGACGCGCCGGGCGTGGGGGCAAACGGCAGCGCCAATGAGCCTCGCACTATCGTAAATTCACCGGGAATCTCTGCTTGAAGAATCTTTAAATTACGAATGTTGACGCAGTCGTTCGCTGCATTGGGTCTACGGTATTGAGTGCCTTTTTTAGATCCGTCGTTAAATAAAGGGGCTCGGCACGGTAAGAGAAAAACGTCACTCCATATTTTTATTTCATATATTCATATTTCTTTTCGGCGTCTGTTAACGTTGTTATTGATTAGTGAGTGGATTATTTTTTATTTTTCAAGTTTAATGCGTATCGCGTGAAGGATCTGGATTTGAAGCTCGGAAGCCATATATAGGGGGACTCGTGGACTGTAAGTACTAATTTTGCCAGGGGATATTTTACGGGATATAGAATTTATAGCTCGGACTGCGGCATAAAGTATAGCTGTGATGTATATCTCACATTACACACTCTTTTGACCCGTTGCGGTCACTGAGTTCAGTGTGGAAGCCCTCGGCAAAGTTTAGACTTGCTTATTGATAACAAAACAGTTTAAACTTTACTCAAAGTAGCGTATTAATTTAACTTCGTTTACTGTGCTGCACTTACTCTATTTTAAGAAAGGAAACTGTAAAAAAGATTTATTCAATAATAAGAAACAATTTTATATAGTAGTATTTTAATGTTGCTAAACGCTTTCTTCGTGTTAAGGAAAACACAAAAAAGAATTTGCATTGAACAATTAAGTATCTTTTGTAATTTGATATTATATAGAAATACACAAAACACAGTATTTTTAACCGTGCAAATTTTAATTATAAACTGAATAATTACCGATTAATGACTAAAAACGTACAATTCTTAGTCGGTAACTTGCTATAAACTGAGATCACGTGATCTAAAAATGATCGCTAGCTATTAACAGCACTGATATTATTATATCTAAGATGAGCTAATATATCTATATTTAGAAATTCGAAAGACAGGGGGAGTAAAGGTCAGCTCTTTGTCTCTTTCCGTGCCGGTCGCTACAGACACTGCATCGCGGCGTAAACTCGTTGCAGAACATCGATTTGGACGGCGTCGCTTCAAAGCCGAGTGGCGGCTACGAAAATTATACCTTGCGGTTTTCGGGAATATATGCGCAACCTCGACTCCGGAAAGTGAAACCTTGCCGGCGGACCAAAAAGTATTTTCCTTTTCTTTTTTTTGTTTTATACCTTTTTTCGGACTACCTAATTGCCCGGTTCGAGCTTTTTCCGATTCAACATGCAAAATGTGTAGGTATAAAAAATTCAGTTACAACGAACGTACCGACCATTTTCCCACCGAAAATTAACCATTTACATGACAATGGATAATGGTTAGTCAAAAGTTGTCTTATTGCAGTTATTGTTAAAGCAACAGAATAAACAATTTATATAGAATAGAAATAAATCACGTGAATTTAATTATTTTAGTCTTCTCATAAAAGATTCTACATTTAATTACCACCATTTAAACAAATTATCAGAAATATGTTGTATTTTATAATAATCTTAAAAAATATAGCGAAATTTTAAATATTAATCTTAAAAATATTGCAAAAAAAGTGATGAAATAACGAGCTATAAGTGAAAAAGGGAGCGCCTGCATTTTATATACGTGTGGTAAGGGAGCTAGAAACACAGTAGGCGTCGTTTTCTATTAAAAGCAGTGAACCACTGGCCGAAGATCGACCGCGAATTTCGCTTCTCTGAAAATAAAGTCTTGTCCCCCGCTGCGCGACTATTATTACTAGTGACTTTTCCGATTTTACTTCGTTCGAGCGCAACAAACCTCTGATAGGAAGCTAAAAGCAACAATTGCACTTTAAATATGCTTTAATAATACTCCATTAAATCAATTTTTCAATTTTTAATTGAAACATTTAAAATAAATAAATTAATAATAAATTAAAATAATAAATAAATTTAGTGCATATTGATTTCATTGAATAAAAAAATAATTGTTAGTTTGTAGTAGTAGTATCTAGAATATATATAATATAAACTTCAGTTGTTTCCAATTTGGTTTATTCTGTAATTAATATATTATCAAAGAAAATATATTCTACGGTATTTTATACGGGGACTTTTTTTCATTCTCCAATTAATATAGCGTGTATCACGCACTTATAATTCATGTTCCAATTATCGCGCCCCATCGGGAAAAAATATTTTTTGAATTAATCGGAAATATAGGCTAGAAATAATTTATATCCTAGAATTATTACTATGCATGGTATAGGAAAATTAGCGATGGCCACACTAAGATCGTTAAATGGACATAATAAATTTTATTTTCCGGCAATCCATTATCGATAACTGAAAAATTACTAAATCTAAAGTCTTAACATGAAATTATTAGTTTGTACTGAAACTAATATAAAAAACGAACAAGTAACACTGTATTGAGTATTTGAACTTCACCATTAAAATTAACCGCAATGGAAATTTTTCGAAAAAACATCTCATACAAATAAGGATTATAATTTTCCGCAAACATTCTATTAATGTTCGTAATATTATGATCGTTTAGCATAGAAATGACGTGAATTTTCTGAAAAGGTTTCCAGCGCTAGGAGCCGTCCCTCGATTACGTGTTTTCCCCTAATAATTACCAAAAAATTCTCTCAGTGTGTGTATTATCGAGAAATACAAAGAACTCGCGTATTAACTCCAGCGAAACGGATTATCGGCGTCAATCGAATTTACACGCTATACGGCGCTTTACGAGTGGCCTTTAGTCTTCTGGAGTTACGGACTTCTGCTGCTAATTACCTGCGTGAAACTCGCTCGTGAATTTTCGCGTCAAGGCAAAAAAGGTTCGGGATCTATTTTCACACAGTACCCTCGTGAGAAGGATATATTTGGAGTTGGTTTACGTTTTCTTGAGGGTATTATACGGATTCTTATTATCGCTAAACGTGAAATCGTATTCCCTTCTAAAAAAAAGACGCGTGAAAATCGAGAAAAAGAGTCTTTGATTAAAATCGAACTTTTATCGTAAATTAAATATTAATTAATATAGCTCGCTGTTAAGATTAAAATCAATTTTTTAATTGAAAAAAATGTATATGGATTCGTCGTATCAGATATTCATTTCTCTTCTGACATGCAAATAAAACTTCGTTACAAAACCAAATCCAGACTAATAAAAAAGACTTTTCAATTTCAGGGGGCCGATCTTTTTCAGTTAAAAGCCAACGATAAATGTTCGACGACAGCGAGAAAAATCGGGCGCTGTCGTCGATATTTATAAAATATTATGTCACGGGCACGTAAACGTAAACAACACTTTTTTCACGAGTAAAAAAAAAACAAATTAATACAACTATAATACGTCAACAATTTTAGCCTCCGAAGCTGTTTTTAGCCACTGTAGACAAGAATATTGCGCGAAATCCTATCGCCGTTGTTATTAATAAGAAAAGAAATCATTTCTCAAAAGACAAAGAAGCTGGAATCGATAAAAAAAGAAAAAAAAAAGAAATCGAATCACCTGATCGATAATCGAACAAATGCTAAATATAATACAAGATGAGAAAATAAACGCCGTCAATGGAGGTAGGGAAGAAAGAAAATTGCGACAAAGGAGAGAAAAGGAACACCTGAGCACTAAAGCCGATTTTGTCTCCAAAGAAGAGATAAGTCGCATCCGAAGTTCCGCAAGTCTAATCGACAGCTGTCTTCCTTATAGCTGCTGCTTGGTTTAGACGCGAATCCGGCACACCACCGACTGACACACCTGACGTATGCAGCATGCATATATGTGCAACACATTCAATACTTTCAGGTGTCTATTATTTCTTTTTTTATTTTTTTACTTTTTATTTTTTATATTTAATTGTTTATTTATTTATTCATTTTTGTTAACATAGTACAAAAATTTTGATTTATTAATGTAGTGTTTATTTATTTTCAACTTTATGCAAACGTAAATATCGTGAAATATTTGATAAATTAATCGGGCACAAATAAGAATTTGGGTTTTTATTTGCTCACTGTTTTCTGTAAATATTGTTGTAAGCTCGGTAATCGAAATGTGAACGAAAATTAATTCACTGTCTTATATCATTTATTTGGCTTTTATCGAATCTGTTTCATTTTTGGCGTGTATAATTTATTCATTTAGTAGTAACAAATTTCAATCGACAATTAACTAATTACTAAAATATATTCATAAATCATTAATGCCAAATTAAAAGAACGGAATAGTAATTTCCTGACTTTGTCTAGCGGCTTCTTGTATTCGATGTACATTCTTTAAAAAAAAAAATGGATAATGTGAGGAAGAAAAATGAGAGCAAAAGTGTAAAAAAGCAAGCAATCTCGTTAAAAACAGACATTGCTCGAGAAATCGGCTAAGTTCGCACTTGTATGACTTTTCCTTGACGATTATGCGCACAGAAACAGGAAGAAATTGAAAGTGAAATTTACACTCGGTAAATCTTATATATAGGTTTCCTTTGCCCTCTTTCTAACCAAGTTAGTACTTCAAGTGTCGCATCACTTCTCAACATCTATAATCTTCCTCGTGCGTCTTTTGATATGACACTTGCAGGGGTTAATTTTATTTTTCACTTAAAAATAAGTAGTTATAATCTAACCACCTCTTTAACTGCATTAAATTAATTATAAAAATGCCATTGTACTGAAATTTATTTTTGAATTTCGAAAAAATAATTTGAAATTATTGACAACTAAAAAAATTAATTTAAAACTTATTAAATTAATCAAGACTCAAAAGTACTTTACACTACCTTCACCGAAATATATAAAAAAAAAAAAATAATAAAGTACCGGGTAATTTATTAAAAAAAATGCATTAATAATTTAAGAAAACAAACTTTGATTCGCGAAAAGAAAATAAACCGACGGGAAACGTCGTATTAGGTAAGCGTCGGAAAGAAGTATTCAGGCGCCCGGCCGTCATCGGAAAACGAAGTCTCGCCAGACCACGGCGGGGCGAGAACGCGTGCGCGGCGAAAGTCTCGTGCGGAAACATCATGCGGACGACGAGTGTTTACGTAAGCTCGCGTCGAGCTAAAGACGCGCGGAAGCCCGGCGAAGCCTCCACTTTGAAATGGAGATCGCGCTTATTACTCTACTCCTCCGCTGTGTTCCCTCGTCCGCCTCGCTATACGCCCACGGCCTCAGCGCAATTGGACGGATGTATCGCAGAAAAAATTAGTCCCTTTTCTTTCTTTCTTTCTTTCTTTCTTTCTCTTTTATTTTTTTTATTTATTTATTTATTTTTTTTTAATTTTTCTAAAAGTTTAAATCCGTGATTTAATTCGGTTTAATTGTTTGAGACTTGAGAGACCCCGAAAGACTTAAGAGCAGCGGTTGACTATTATTTATAATTAAGTCTTTTGTGGAATTAGTTATTAGCTATAGATTTTTCGTTTAAAGTATTGTATTACACAGATTAAATGTTGAGAATGAGATTTTAGTTTTTATTTTTGTGTAATTATTTACGAAGAGATGCTCGTGGCTTTACTTTTGAGAACGGCAGTACACTTTTTTCGTTATAATTTTTTTGTGACAACGCACGTCCACAATTTACGTGACTACAATTCATTTTAACTATGTCAGCCTCGAAAAATTCAAAAATATGTCATTCGTGACTGGAAAAGGGTATGATTTTTTTTCAATTGAATACAGTTTATTTTTAGAATTCTCGTTACAAATTACTTTAAATTAGTGCTTCCTCTTCAAATTGAATAACTTTATAAATTAAGATTCGTCGTAATGACTTTTTTCGATGAAACTTTTATCCTTAAATTAAATATAAGTGAATATTGATTTTCTTCAATTAAAATAAAAAAAAAGTGTATTGTCACAAAGTGCTTTGAACTGGATTTTATATTTTAAAAGTTACGCTCCGAAATTCGGTTCTTTTTATCGCAAAAGTAATTTTTCGTCCGTACGAAGAAGTATGTAACATTTCGCTCGAACGCAAAAGATAAATTTGTTCAATAAAACGTTTTTATTCCCCTAAGAAAATTGTTCGTGTTTTACTTTCACGAAAAAGATATATCAATTTTTAAACACTCCGATATCCTACTTTTTTCAATAATATATCAAAGCTTTTAAGACGACTATTTTAATCAACAAATGACTATTTCAGCCTAACACGTAGTATCACGAGCATTTTACGGCTTCAGTAAAGAATTGTACACTTGCCAATTTGCAAAAGCTCCTTCCGCATATTTAGCATTTTTCTTTTCTCGCGTATTTTCCTTACGGAACTATCAGTAATGTCCGATGAGTAACGAGCGCCGTAACTTTCATAAAAAAAAAAGAGAGAAAGATCAATAAAAAATTCTCGTACCTCCTTAAAAGTGCAAAGAAGTAAAAATAAAAAAGAAATAGCGGCACTACCGGTCGAGGCGGCAATAAAACTCAGCTAATTTAACAACGATCCGGGTATTAACGGGCGAGAAACTTTCCTTCGTCGAACCGTTTCCCACCCTCCGTTTACGCAAAATCTCAAGCTTCGCCGAGTCAGTCGACAAGTCAAACATCGATTTGTCCCGGGCCGCGTTTAACGAAGAATTTTTATTTTTCCTTTTAATCCGCGAATTATCGCGCAGCGAGCGACGACGGGGAAAAAATTTTCAATTCGCCGCGGAAAATTTACCGCTCCGGGAAAATTCCGAAGAAATACAAGAAGCAAGGGAATTTCGACCTCGGCCTATTCAGTCGGCGATTTATTACTTTTCGATTTATCGACGGCGGCGGCGGGTGCGCGCCGGAAAAATTAAAGAAATCCCACGATTATAAATCTGTCGGCCGGAGCCCCAACCACGCCGAAGGTTCGCGCCGGGTTATTTACTTTAACGTGATTGACGAGACACGCTAATTAACGGTTTTCGTTATATATACAAAAACATACTTTAGTTCGGGGAAATCTTTTAGCTTCGACTAAAAATTTCCAATCGAACGGTATTTTTATTTTTCGTTCGAAATTTTGCCAGCTAAATTGAAGCTTGAAAAATGAGTTAATGTGATTAATTTCTTAAATTTGAGAGGAGTCGTTTATTAATCGACCAAATTTATTTTCACTACAAAAATAAATACGTTCGATAGATACAAAAATAAAGGTCTTGCCGTGCCCGTCTGTATCTACTTACTCGTTTACGTAAATCGGAAAAATCTTCGATTGCTTGGAAGAGTACTTTTTTAACGAACTTTTGAATAAATTAAAACTACTGACAATAGAATTTCTGTCCATTAAGGTTTCATAGTAACTTGATCTTATAATATTTTATATGCCATGATAATTGGCTAGTAAAAAGTATTTATAAAGAAACTGAAATTTAATATCACGTATTCAACGAAAAACCATATACTGTTGAATAATAAATTGAAGCTAATTTTTCATTTGAATTGTATTTACGTATAGCCTTTAGAATTTTATTTTTCCTTCGTTCTCTCCCCAATAGTCCTAAAAACTTTCGCAAACATGATCTGCCTTAAACCGCCTCATTAACCAAATCCTAAGAAAAAAAATTATCATTTCCCAGCCTCCCCGCGACAATAAAAGTTAGTGAAGGGGCTCTACAGGCGAGCAAGCGGTGATTCCGACAACAATCGCAAATTCGCCGGCGCGGCCTTTAGACAGCGCGGCTCCGCCTGATTCGAAGGGAAGTCACGCCCGCGCCGAGTCCCCGGGTCCCGGCGCGACCGTCGACCAAAGTGCCCCCCTCGAGAGAGAACAAAAAAAAAAAAAAGAAGAAACGAAAGATGCTCGAGGCGAGAGTCGCGCGGCACGTGTAATCTCCGCGCTCTTTCTCTCTCTTTTTTCTTCTTCCTCCTTCTTCCTTTGCCGTCCGACGGCTGGAAGTGAGCCAAAGCTGGACGCTTCGAGGGGCGGATTTTTCTTCGGGGGGAATTGTAGGAATTTACCGGAGGTCGCGGCGCCTCTTTGCAGAAAGTTCTTTCAGATGTGCGTAGCTTTTGACGAAGGTGAGCGCTGCATCGTTTAATTAATTTTAAACGTAAAATACTCTTTCTTGTAAGACCTATCATTGTTTAGTTGACAATGAAGACATTTTTCGAAAGAAAAAAGAAAATGTAAAATATTTATTATAGGAATTGTCTTGAAGGTTGAAGTACACTGCCGTTTATAATACAAACGTCCACGTATTGAGTAAAAAAAGGGAAGGTGCGGTCATTTATTTATTAAATTTTCTGAAATAAATAATTTAATAAAAATATGTACTGTATTAATAAGTAATTTGAATCTAGAACTAGCACGTGCCGCAAGATTTAAAATTTATGCATTAAGTAGAAAAGGACGAGTGTGGACAGGCATAGCGAAAACTATAGTTGCTAAGTTTCGCAATTATTATTATTTTTTTTAAATAAATTATTCAATACTATTTTATAATGCATTAATTATTTAAATGCTCGGGCCAGTACGTGCCGTAAATACGTGAGGTCCGTGTTTTAAGTAGAAAAAGGATAGGTGTAATAGGACAGCGCGAAATCTACAACTATTAATTTTCTCTCATTTACTTTTATTGTGTAATAAATGATTCAATAAAAAAGTTAATTGTACCGGATGTTTTAGATAGCACATGGTGTAAACATTTGAAAACTCTCAAGTGTCCTTAATTCGAATTGTAAAGCTAGATTTTTGTGAAACAATTTTTCTCCTACTCCTAAAGCGAAAAAGTGAGCAAGCTTAAATTTTGGCTAACTTTCAAATGTATATCATAAAATGATATTTGTTTCGAAATTTTTTTAAATGTGCAATTTTAACTAGATTTTAAAGCGTTGTATTGCAATAAAAAGTTTCGTATATACGTTATCCCTTTTCACGCAATATAGTTTCAAATAAATGTAATAAGGTCAGTTTTATACTCTACATTAACTTCCACTATCTGAAAATAAACTTAATGTAAACTTTTTACAATGGCATTAAAGCCGAAAATATAGCTCATAATGTGTTGTAGTTATTTCCTTAGGTTAAGTGCAGAGATTTAATGCAACGCGAGATATACCCAGCAACCCCGTACAAACAAAAATAAATTGTTAACGCTAAAAATGTCACATAACTGTTTAAATATTACAAAAAAAAATTCACTTAAAAAATTTCATGCGATTGAAGACTTTATTTAAATGCTGCAGTTCTACTTCTCTATTCGACTTTGTAGCAGCCACAAAAACTTTACTCCAGAACTTACGAGCAGACCGTCTCCGGGCCTCCGAAAATCTTCCGAGGAAGATGAAAAATTTCGACATTCTCAACTTCCGTCAGCGGGATAAAGAAAGAAAAAAAGAGAAGGAGGAGAAGAGATAGTCGCGGCGCTGCGAGTGTGTACGGCCGCGTCAACTGGGTCGCCGACAATGCACACGTGGATATCTCTGCCCGTACGCTTCCGCCCTTTTCCCTCGGGGAAATTTGGCTCGAGCGTCCGGGTAGTAAAAAATTTATTGCAATCAAATTGCTCCGAAAATTAATTTTGACTGGGCAGCGTTTTGTCGAAATTAGCCGTTTTGAATTAGCTCTTAAATAAATAAATAAAATACTTAATAAATAAATAAAAACGTTTAATACATAAGTTTTAAATAAATAAGCTAATTTAATTCTCAGTAAATAAAGTATATTTCCTCGAAGAGTTATACCTCCCATATGAATCACGGATTTTCAAAATTTTAAAACATGAAAGTTCAAAAACATTGATCGTTGGATATTAAAAAACTTCGACGTTTTATCACAATAAATAGTTACCCAAAAATTTCGAAAAAATGACCCTGTTCCACTTGTAACAAGAAATATTTGAACTACTTAACTAAAAAAAAAAAACAAGAAAAAAAAATAACCGCAGTAAATAATGAAAAAAATATCATCTGAGAATAATTTAAATTAATATTAAATGATATTTTGCATTAGTTTTCGATTATTTTTCTTGTCAATTATGGCCTTTTAAGCTTTTATTGTGAAGCTTTGAAGCCACACACCGGTAAAATGCATATGTATACATGGGCTGGCGATTACGACCAATTATCTGCTATATCTGTCAAAAATTGCGGCTTATCTGGCGGGAATGCGATGACTATCGTTTGTAAACATGCAACGGCCCCCCGTTATTCACAAACATCGATCTTCCTACGTATTATTAATGAAGCTGAAATCACGTGAGGACAAAATATTTTTAACAAAGCTTTCGTAAATCAATGTCAGCTTGATTACCAAAATAAAAATACGCCCTTACGTTCCATCGTTGTTTTTATTCTGAAAAAGTAAATTTAGATGTCCGAAAATATTTATTTTTCGCCAATCAGTGTTATTCAACCACGCCGTAAATTAATGAAAAAATGTTGTATGCTCTTGCTGTGAACACCAATAATCGGATAAAGTGAATACGTTAAAATTGAATTTGATTGGTATCAGGAAAGCGTAAAAAAATCAGTCATGTTTTAATTCGACACGTGTAAATATTCATTTATACTTTATTTTTACATACCGGCACCGCACGTGTATCTCTTTCCTGTGGTAGGCATCTTCCACATTTATGTATATACTATACATATATTTTAAGAGCCTCTATATATTAATTTAGGTGTAATTAACTTTAATCAAAGGTACATTACAATTTCAAATTAATACATCTTACAACGATATTCCCTGCAACATTGGAGAGTGCGTGACTCTAAGCAGTTTCCTTAAAAAATGCAACTCGACTTAATATATCATACTGAAAGAATTTACTTTTAAAATTCATGGTAAAGCTCACCGTAAAAATTACGTAAAAAAACACAAGCATGGCTGAACTTTTCCCAAAGGAAATTTTTTTTTACGCGGGCATAGGACGATTTATGATGCTAGAAATTTTTACGAGAAAATCACTGCATTATTTTATACTTGAAATTTCAACGGTTGACCACAAATTACAATTTGATTCATTTACATTAACAACTTTATAATTATATAAATAGAAAAAGTTTTTTTTCATGTTATTTCACGAATATCTCCACTATTTTTACAATGATTTTCACGTAATAATGTTTAATAAAACCATCCCACGATCACCTTTTTATACTTACGGCAATTTTTGCTATAAGTCTCTCTCGGTATACAACCCATAATAGATTAAAAAAAATATATATATCACCACAGTACCTATAGCACAGCTTCGCGATCTCCCCTCCAATACGAAATCTTTGGAATAAAATCGACGCGTTTGGGTCTGGTTGCCGCGGTGAATTATGCATTCGATCGCGTGGAGTCGCGGCGTGCCTCCAGCTTCCTCGTTTATTCATCCGACCTCAGCATGGCTCCAATTATAAACGCGGATATTTCGCGCGTCGCGTCTAAATATTTAATTAGCCGGACCGCTGCCAATTAACCGTCTCAGCGACAGGAGCGACGACGCTTAAAAATACGCCGAGGATCGATTCGACGGAGAAACCGCCCGAAGCGCTTCCTTTCCAGTAATATATGCAACGGCGGTTTTGCCGTGGTAAATATATTAAGCCGGTGGAGCGCGAATTAATATACGTCTTTGTTATAAAAAGATTTTTTTTGAGACACGGGGATTAATTAATCTCTTTTTTTACGGAAATTACGAGGCGCTTAGCAATCTTAGGTTTGAATGCACTATTAAAAATTAGATAAAATTTCTCGCAAGTTTGGAGTAATTGTTATAAAAATAACGATTTTCTTTAAAAATTTTTGTAATGTTCTAGGGTAACTATATCGGCAAAGAAGAATATAAATCTAATTTAATTTTTTTCTATGTCATTGGTAATTTGTTAACTTTTAAGTTTATCAAGTAGCTATTTATAAATAAAAATATTTTAACAATAAAGAAAAAGTCAATATCGTTGTTTCCAATAAAGAACAGAATAATACTGAATTCGGAAGTTATGTAAATGCTGTCTGACTGCACCCGACTGAATCTACTGCCGTTTACTGAAACGGGAATTTTCCATTGTTTTAGTTAATATTAACTTAAAAATTATAAAATATTTAATTATAAAATGAACATTTAGTTTAAATAATTAGAAAATATACATGTTAAGAATATGAAAAGAATAATTGCATATATTAAATAAACACTGAATTCAATAAACGAGAAAATAAATGTCTTGCCGTGCCCGTTTGAATCTACTTCCGCTTACTTAGCACTTAATAGTCTTCTATTGTTCAGTTAATTACAAAATGTAAATTTAGTATCGGTAATTAGAAATTCGATATTTAGATCATGAAAAGAATAATTTAATAAATCTAAAAGATAGAAATTATTGTACGTGCAGATAATATTCAAAAAGTCTCACAATATCTGAAGTATTTTAATTAATTAATAGATTAAAAAGTATATTAAGTCAATCATTATTCTAAATCAAATTGCTTTCGTTTAACATTAAGTGAACGAAGCTTATCTCGTATTTAACGTATATTTTAATTCATATAATATTTTGTACTTTTATTGATGTATGTTCGTTTATTCATACATAAATATTTTATAACTTGAATAAATCCCACTCAAGTAACTTAGTTTTATTTCAGATTAATGCAGATGTACTGTACTTACTTACGTTATTTCGCCGACTGTTATTAAAAAGGAAGTCGAATGTTTTAAGAGATCCCCCTAAAATCCAGAAACTTTAAAGCTCCTTCTTCCATGAAAAATCCATCTTCCCTAGCATCATTCTAAACTTTTCAAAAGACAAACTCCACGAATTTCATTGCCCGACTTGAAAAAAAAACTCAATCTCGTTAAACTTTCCGTTGAACTACGATACACTCCTTCGAAAAGTCATCTCTCGAAAAAATGTATCTTTC
>JAWWEP010037310.1:0-12958 GCA_035582995.1 Sycophila quercilanae | reverse complement strand
AGTGTTGAATTATCATCGAGGACGAAGGACAGTCCTGCTATATTAGGATGTACGGTAGGACTTTTCTCAACTTTCTAATTTACATGTAATTATAATAAAGGTTTGATGTTTGAATGAAATATTTTTTTCTTCCTTTTCGTATATCTAAGATTTTTCCAATCTGGTGAGGTAAGTTTTGTACTTTCTTACTGAGTAAAAGCCTGTGAATTTTGAAAAAATAATTATTACACCGATTCCATCGAAAGCAGCGATGCAGGTGCATCGGCCAGTTATTACTGCAATAACGTCGGGTAACTTGGACATATTATGCTGATCACGAATCTCGTCATCTCCTCTCTCAGATTGCCACATGGCGTGTGATTTATAGGGTAGTACAGTTTGTTGCAAATTCTGTATCGGTACTTCCATGATAATGTAAATTGATCAAAGAACCATCACCATCTAGTTTACAGTCCAGACGAACATTAGGCAACTGTCCACTAAGAAATGTGCAAGAATAGAATAGAATAGAATAGAATAGAATAGAATAGAATAGTTTATTATAGTAATTAATTGCCGTATTTACAAAAGGCAAGAGAATTAATCATACGAAAAAGATTTAGTAGACAAGGCACGCGGTATAAATTGGATATTCTATGTACTGTACTGCACGCCTATTTGCATCATCATATCCCGTGGTCCAATGGTCCTCTTCCAGAATACACGAAGAGGCCTCCGTTGCTGTGGTATGAGCTCAGAGGGTACAGCGCACTGTACCCAAGTAAGTCTTTTCATGTGTCCATAACTTGAAGCGATAACGCATTTGCATGAATTTCATACTTCGGTGGTATGTAGCTCCTGCAATTAGCATATGGGGATACACCATGACAAGCTTTCATGGAAATATGGATAATTCATCGGAAACATCGAAAGGCGCATTTAAGACGGTTCTTTAACTGGTTAGCATATGTGGTACATTATTACATGCAAATTGACTACGAATATACCAATGTAAATTAAATGATATTGCAATTTAAGCAAGAGATTCTTTACGAGGAAGCTGCGGGGCTTTAACCGTGTTGTATCATAAAAGTGCGCGTAAAATTCTTATGTGGGGTTTTGGGTATCGACTGTAAGTGCACAATTATACATATGTGAGTTCAGGCGGTGGGTCGTAAAGCTTTTTATGTAAATACTATAATGGATGGGCAACTAATTTCTTTAATTTCTTCAGTAATTGAATTTATTGATTAATTGTGATGGCTATCAGTAAAAACATGACGAAATTAATTCGAAATCAGAGTATAAAATTTTAATTATTTTTTGAAACTTTTCAAAAGGGATTAACCGTGTAAATGGCAAAATTTAGATTGAAAATGTTTTATTAAATGAAAATTTATGCCACGTGCATTCACGTTTTTAATAAGTAGCTGAAGATTAGATTTGAACGCCCGTTCAAACTTCCTCCTTCGAAATATCTCCAATCCTGCAAATCTCCGACTTAAGAAAAAAATCAATAAGCAATTTTCCACATCCTTCATGCAAACGCATTATGTTTGATCACTATGCTAAAAAAAATAGAAGAGGGTAACGAGTATCAAAATAGCAGCAGTATCAAAATTCAAACCGGCTTATGGAAAACGCAAGATCGAACGGGGGGGAGAGAAGAAAAAAAGTTGAAAGCGTCGCTGTCGTCATTCGTAAAGTCCTTACTCTCGGCGCCGCCGCCGACGTCAAAGGACAGGAAATATAATCGCCCCCTTGCCTTCTGCGACCCGGCGATTAATCATAGCTTTTCTCAGCACGTGTAAATCGGTCCGTTCGGCGATAATATCGTCGTGCTGTTTAATTAATGTCGTCGTGGCGACCCGCGGGCGAAAGAATGGCTTCCAATCGAAAGAAATTTATCGGTCACGACGACTACATTCTGAGCCACGCCCGTCTGCTCTTTATAAGAAAAATACGTTAATTTTAAGTTATGACCTTTGGAAACTTTACTCCGGCAAGCGTCGATTTCCTCGCAAGATTGCAGTGTCAATAAGCCCTTTTAATTTTAATACTTCCCCGCTCGTTTTTCACCACCTACCGAGTCTCTTACTTTCTCCAGAATCATTTTTCTTCCCGCCTACGGCCACTTCGATTGGTCGTTTTGCAATTGTAATGACTCAAAATGCTTCGACATTGAAATAATTATATTTTTTGCAGATTTTATCGAATTGTTATTCATGCTTTGTGGAAAACCATTAAATATGAATAGATGAATTCGATAGAGGATATTTATTTATTGATTTATTTTATACAATGCGAGGAACTAGTAAAGAGTTTTTAATTGCATTCATAAAATATTTAAAGGATTCGTGATATAACTGTATTTTAAATTGTTAAACGATTAAAAGCTGCATTGTAAATTGTTAATATTAATTTACCATAATGTTAGTATAATTTAATAATAATTATGAAGGTTAAATTTGAATATTCTGAAACAAAATTAATTAGGTTTATGATTGAATGTAGTAAAATCAGCAAACTATATTTTCAATTTATTTTAAATTCTTTGCTGTACTCAAGCTTCCAAGAATAGTGATGGCTTGCTCACAATTCAATAAAAATGATATATGTTGTTTTCTGCGCGATCAAGAAAGATGAAAACTCGTTAGCGACTTGCAATTTGTCAAGGATTTGTTTTTGATTCTTAGAAACTGATATCTTTATTTGACACTCGAAGAAGTCGATAATTTGTAGCTCAGAAACGGTGATATCACAGATAATAAGTTATCCGACAATTAGTTGCGATGTATTATCACCTTTCTCAAGATATAAGCAATATATCAGCTTTTTCCTTACTGCCATCAATTACAATTTACACTTAATATAGCCTCTCGTTTATGTGACATTAAAAGTAATCGTTGATGAAAATTTAATTCACTAATAACAATTTAACCATTTTTAATACAAATTGTAGGTTAATAATCTTTGTACTTATTCACTGAATATTTAAGAATTGTAGAAGAATAACTTCGCAATAAATCGTGATAAAAGCAAAATATGGGAAGGCAAGGAAAATGACTAAAAATAAAGAAGGACAGCTCAAGAGGAAGGACGAAGGCAATGCTAAGAGTATACGAGAATAATAAAAGTACGAGTTAAAACAAGCTCTTGCAGCATTGTTGTCTAGCTACAGATGACTTCCGATGTGAACTGCAGTTCGCGGGGGTGGGCTTTGTTCCAGGCTGCTGTCGACACTGCCGTCGTATATAACCCTTCCTTCTTAAAAAAAAAACCTCGGGCGGCAAGACGTTTTTCGTAGGACGAGAACGAAGCTGATTGCGTATAGTAAAGAAGATAAGAAGGGAAAAAGGAAATAAATTTAAAGAGCTACGAGGCAAAGTTTACATAGAATTGGAGCACTCTAATTTAGAGAACTTCTTTTAAGATGACTACACTAACTAATGAGATATCTGTTTCAGTCTGCAGTGAATATTAATGATGCAATGGGCAAAAGAAATAATAAATAATAAATAAAATGAGACAATTCCTTAACTTTTCTTTATCGCTTATGTATATTCTTTCAATAATGATCAAGACTGGCAGTGTAATACAATAAAATCAATTACATAATATTTTTTTAAACGAATATCGCAGTATATTCATATATGTAAATATAACGTACGATCGTGTATCAAATATTTATTTCATGAGACTATTGGGGATATTTTTTTTATTGCTGACTTCGTGATTTGACAAATTGCCGTTAATCTCTGACGTATCAAATTGATAGAAAATTCATGCAGTCAATATATTTTCTTACTCATTTGAGGATTTCCTTAAAGCTTTTATTTTGGTCACTAACTTACTCTGACGCATAGTAGGCGAAATCTCCTTTAGACGAATTAGAGTAATACTGCTCTAAGCTCGTGGATGGCAGTGCATTTCCAATAACAATGTAAATCGAAATATGTTGTAACGCTTATTTATATACTATCTAATTAGGTTTAGATGTAAAATATTGCTTTTGTTAACATAAAAGACAATTCTTCATTTTGTTTATTTATAATCAAATATATAAGGTAATAGATTATTGTCTTTTAAAAAAGAAAATTATATTCTTTAAGTATTTATTGCATTTTATTAAATAAAAAAGAAAGATAATAATTTTATTATCAATACTGAATTTAATTAAAAAAGAAATATTGGTAAAAAATATTCATTGTACTTTGGTGTACACTGTACGAGTTTTACAATACTATTTTCGCAGTTTAATCAAGATGTAAGTATGATGTAATTTGTTTTATATTTAAAATACTTTTGTTTATTAAACCAAACTGAGAATTCTGTCCAGAAGATCACGAACAAGACGAAAAAGAACATGGGCTTTTATTAAGAAACTTTATCACTTATTGAGCTACTTCTTAGCCATGACGGCTCCTATCGACTTTATAAAATGTTATTATATAAAACTTAATCCAGGATTGAAACTTCTTACTAACTCAATAGAATTGAAATTTATCAGAATGTGTGTTTCATTATATCCGAGTTAATTTTAATTTTATTTTTATTATTTCCTATTATAAGATGATTCACATTCAATAGATATAATAGAAGCTGTGAAACTGATAAATTAGGTGTCGAAGTCTATGAAATATGACACAAGCATCTAATTGGAACAGTCTCAATACATCGACCCCTCCGTAGCGAGTTTTCCTAAATGGTATGTGACTCGATGGGTATGACCACAGATTTTCCCGTTCCACAGAATTTTCCGCCTGTACACACCTGGCCGAATGCAGAGCGGACAAGTAAGTTTTAACCAAAAAAGGATTAAAGGTATGCGAAAAAAATTGAGGTCGAAAAATATACAGAAATAAATAAAAAAATATACAAAAGTTTTAACGGATGCACAGTTGGACTAGTAGACTGTCTAGAAATGCCTTTGAAAAAAGAGAAAAAATCCAGAGTATAGTATGCTTTTACAAATGTTTAAAGAAAGTTCAATACCACTCTACTCACCTATTCGTTAGTATGTAATATTAACGAATTTTGAAACACTTGCAACAAGTGCAGATATAAAAAAGAAATTTGAAATTTTAATAAAAATTTGACAGCCATTAAAATTAAAATTTTCAATGTAATAATATTTCTCTTTCCATTCTTAAAATATTTAAAGCGGAAAAATAGGACTTTACATCGCAATATACATTTACATTCATTTCGAAATAGCTTTCTTCTTTTTTTTTTTCAGAAACAAACTTCACTTTGACTTTTTAAAAAATTGCAATAATCTTCGTGAGTAAAAAACTATCTGCTCATTACAGGGAGTGTTGTCGATAATCTAAAAATTCAAGATAAGAAGATAAATGGAAATTCAATTTAGTTGAAAATCCGAAGTTTATTTCCAGTTTAATTTTGGCCATCGATCGGTTCAGTGGCTCGGGCAAGATTGCGTCCCCGCTATACGATATCGCGCGCACCGTTGCACCCGCTCCCTTACGCGGGCTATACTCATTCCAACGATGCTGGGTCAGTTCTTCGTCTACATTCCACTATTTTTCTTGCAGTTTCATACCTCCACGTCCTACAAAAATGCTTTACAAACGTTATCCGAGGGGTTATAAATCTTTGCCGATTTTTTATTTCACCAATAATCAGGTAAATCTTCTCTTCTTTTGAATTATAGTGTAAATAGGTTTCAATAGAATTGTTAGCAACAATTTATTTTAGAGTTTGACGTGCAAAATTTAACGCCAATCTAATGCATCTAGTTTCACTGTACAAAAAAAAAATACAACGTCCAATATTCCGGGAGAATTTATAAAATCAGTTACAATAGGAAATGGCATTTAATTAAGCGAACAGTTAAAGTTAAAAGTCTTCGAAGAAAGTTCTTTAATTTTTAAGTACGACAGAGTAAGAAAAAGTTTTCATGAACATAGGTAATTTCTTTTCTCTGTCGCTATTTTTTTCTGGATCTAGAAACATTAAATCTTTTATAATTGATTAAACTTTTCTGTTAAATGAGAAACTTAACTTTGTAGGCAGTGGGTTTTTGCAGCTGCATATTGTATTAAATACATTTATGTTTTAATTATTTTAATTATAAATTCTACAATCCATATTTTTTTCAATGATACAACCATAGTTTCGTTCTAAGTTCCCTAGATGTTTTCATTTAAAAATCGAAGTACCAATAATATCGGATTAAAGTTTTTCACCGAAATAAATGATAAGGCTAATTTTCGCGATTTCCAGCCTTGCAGGACCAGTTAACTGCGGTATTTCTGGTCTTCACACCCAGATCCGCTCCTTTAACGCTCCACCCCCTTTTCCACAGAGCCGGTCTTACGAGGGACTACAGTTAGCTGTTGGTCCTTATTTGTACGTGTATGCGTTGGATGCACACGATAACCGGTTCCTGAATAATAGTTTGCTAATGAGCCTTGCCCCATCCGGGGATCCGGCCTACACTTCAGGCGAGCGTCGAAACCACATCCCCTCTCTTGCTGCACGCATTAACGTCGTATTCTCGAATAGAATAACGAGACTCGCCTTTTGGACCCTTAAAGAATGCACGATATTACCAACTAATAATCCTTGCAATAATCGTGTCGATACTATTTCTTTTCGATAAAAAATACCATAAAACATGTTCCACAAAGTTTAAACAAAACTCAAAATTTTACTATTACAAAGCTTCCTCTACGAGGAAGCAAAAAACAGACTATCGTTTTAATGCAATACCGGCGAATCCAGGAGAGTGCAGGAAATAAAAATGTAGAATAAACGCTTCATTCACGGGCCCCCGCTGTTTGGATCGGATAACATTTGAATTGTACCTTTAATTTAAGCTCCAGGCAGAAAAAAAGGGAAAAGTAGATTTTCGCGCTCACTTATGCATTTTAACGGAGAAATCTGACGTATTTTAAATGCGTGGTATAAGCCCCGGTGCTTGAAATCCAGGTCGACTAGCAACAAGACGTAGAAATTGCGAGGCGCGTTTCTCAAGACCTTCTCTCACGTCAACGGAAAGTCTCTTGGGTCGGATGGAAAAAGAGAAAGGGAGAAGGAAGAAGAAAAAGAGCTGGTCCTATCCCGCGGTCGCTTTCCAAGTCCTACGTAATTTCATAAGTCAAAAGCTCTTCTCAAAGAGAGACTACTGCCGCGCATCACAAGCTCCTCTCCATCTTTTATAGTTATATTTTTCCACTTCCCTTTTATCAGCCATCTCTTGCCTTATGCATGCTGACCTTCCTGCACCCTCCTCGTCCTCCTGCCCTCCCGTGTATTATCGCATTTTAATAAAAAAATTTTACGATATTTTTCTATACTTGAACTTTGTTAGCATATTCACCTTTATGGGCGAAACTTTCTTTTTTTTTGCCTAAATATGATAAAGAATTTAATTTTTCGCGTAAACAATGTTTAAAAGTTAACATTAAAATGAGACGTTCAATTTTGAAAGATAAAGCTTCCGCAGTATTCAAATAAATGCGCATTTACGTAAATGTAATAACGTAAATGTAATAACGTAAATTCGTTATTACAAAAACTTCTATTCAGTTCGTACTATCTCTTTTTTAGTCTTGCACTACAAGCTCTATTTCGAGTATTATAATGCACCTTAGTAAAAAATTTAGGAATAATTGTCAAAAAATATATATATTTTTTTAATTAATCGTATCAATTGAAGCAATGGATGCATCAACTTTCTCAAAATTTTACGTTTAGAAGGACGTGTCATTGAAAGTTCTTCCCCGTGGCATCTCGCCACTAGTTACTAACCAACGAGCTTTCTCTCTTTCCTTCTCTAGTGACTGGTCGAACTCACGTGTATATATTTGCGTACTCGCGTTCAAGTTGTGTGAAGCCCCGAGGGAACCGCGTTACTGTTCTCAAAGATAAACTGTCGGTTGGGGAGTTCAAGAAGTCGACGAATTTGGTTGCGGTTTCTTAATGAAAAACAATAGCTCTTTTAAGCTGCAAGTGATAAAGTGAGACTTTAATGCTGCACATAGTCGTATGTTTACATAATTTCAATTTTTCTTGCTTCCCTTCCACCGTGAGTCTAGTTTTTTGCATGCACATTTTGTAAATTTTCAATTCGGTGAGAAAAATTTTAAATAATTTCTTTGAATTTGATGAATTATTTTTATACTTATTATTAGTAATTATCTCACGATGTATACTTAATGCCATATATAAAAATTTAATCGGTTTACGGCTACTGCTTTTTATTTTAAATACGTTTATATTTCCATTTTGCACAGTGGATAACTTGATGGACAACGATTTTGTTATGTATACCATAATAACCAATTTAACTATTACTTCGTAATTTAATTAACACAAAATTCGTTCTATTTTTCGATTTAATTTAATTAAATGTCAATTGTTGTGTATTGATTTTCACTACTAAATGAAGACTCAAAAACTAGAACATTGTTTTTAACTGGCGTAGGCATCAATATGACTGAAAGCTCTACCTGTGATAAACTAAGTAAAGTAAAGAATAATAAAGTTATCGATTGCTAATGAAACGAGAAAGTGTCTTATCGACAGTTGCTAACCCCCATTTCCAGCATGATGTATCATAAGGCACCTTACCCCTGATCGTATATGATACTTTCCTTTTCGTGATAAAACAGCAACCTTCTTTATCAAATGAATGTAAAGCTACGAAGTATGATGATATGGTTCTCCTATGTCGATACAATATAAAATGTTCATTAGAGGCAGCAAGTATATTCAGCTTAAAAATGACAAATTCTAAAAAAGCAACGAGATGTATCTGTATAAATGGCTGCATTATTTATCTAGGTATCGAATATTTGAATAGTTAATTATTATGTAGTACTATTTAATAATAATGGTCCTAATTAAATACTTAAATATTCATAAAGAGATTAGAATTGATAACGTATAAACAATATTTATAAAGTATAATAGTAATACTAACTAATACCAGTATTTACAGTAGTATGACTTTTAATTAATATGTTTAAGTATATTTTATCAATTCGAAATAATTGAAATTTCAATAAATATTAAAAAATGTGCAGTAAAAATCATTATTTAGTATAACTATTCAGTCTATGAATTCTGCAAAGAAAACGATTTATAAATTTGATGAATACCTATCAGTGTAGGAGATATGAAAAATGTTACGAGAACGAGGTGTCTATTCAAAAAAGGAAGCAGGAAGTCCCAGAAAGTATTGCTCTCTTCATTTCTATCTTTGTGCTGATTCAACATCATATTAAGGAAACCTTACAGTGGTGTCAGGTGAGCATAAGTCATTGAAGTCAGAATGATTAAATTTGCGTTTTCTGTTCTGTTCTTTTAGATGGTACTAATCCTCTTTCCTTCTCCTTTATTGAATTATTTAGATATATATTTATTTTAAAATAATTTTAAAATAGTCTAGGTTTTTACAGAAAATTTAATTTGAAAAATGGTATTTCTTTTTCTTAAAAATGGTTATTATTTTTTTATATTTTTAGGTGATTGTATAAATATTAAAACTTATTACAAAAAGGTAAATAACAATATTAATATTACAATCTAAATTTTCGAAATTTTACTTATACAATGTTAAGGATAACAAGCAGTATATATTTAAATTTTATACCCTATCAAGATTTTACTTTATCACATATTATCTAGAAATGTAAATCTTTCAATGTCTGACTATACTGACATTACACTACTTACGGTATTAACTACTCTTGATATACTCTTAATACATGCGATACTGTTCTTTTCTCTTATATTCTCTTGTTATTCGAAACTGACACTTACATGTGTAAATATGTACTGCTTCATTTAAATAATAATTTATTAATTATTGAAAACACTAGTATTTACAATATATCTGTAATTAGATTATTTCTTACAATTATTTCTAATTCCAAAAAGAAATAACAAATAATCGCCCTTCGGATAGTGACTGGGTGATATATCCTAATGATTAGGAAAACAATCGCACATGAATCGCTTTTAAATGAGCAGATCGATCGAATTATCTTAACCTAATCGATTATTTCGGATTCACAATTTATTAAGCTGCAGGTATTTTGCAAGTAAAAGCAAGAAAACTGTGTTTTTGTTATTCAATGAATGAATGTATTATTTATAAAGGGATTATTATACCGTTACTAAATAAATAAATAATTACTTATATAAAACGTTTTATTGAGAAAAATGGAATTAGCAAACAAAAGTTATATTCTTCAGAATCAAGATGTTCCTTATAAAAATTAGCGATTCATCTTTAGTTTATTATGAATAGATTTTGTTACGCTCAGTTAACAAAAGCTTCTATTGAAAAGAAAAACATTTATTTTATATAGCAGCCGTTTGTTGCATCTTTGTGTTGTTGATAAAGAAAGAGCGAGATAAAGGGATGCGGTTTTGCAGTTTAAATCAGGCTTTAGGATTACGGCAACGGTGTATATTTCAAAGTGAAATTAGCAATTGTCTGCGCTTGGGCTTGCTTAAGTGTACGAATTAAGACGTGAATGAATGTCCCCTTAGAGCACTTAAGATTTCTTTTAGAATGGCGCGAATTTATTTCGAAAAAAGAGCTAAAAGCAGTTTACTATCTGTACAATTGAAAACAAATCTACGAAAGTAGTTGGGAGCTGGTTTTACTGATTCTCATTATAAAAAATGTATTCTTTCTTGTTCTCCATAATTCAAACAAAGAAATATGTGAATTCTTTGACCAGTAATGTATGGAAATATAAGATAAAGCATAATAAAGCGACGTTCGATGATAAATGTTAATTCTGCTAAGATCTATTAAACTCATTAAATTGTTATCCTACTTCAATTATTTGCAATATTTATCAAGCTCATTTTAGAAGTTATTAATAGTATTAGCCCATTGTACCATAATCCGACATTTTATCATCTGTAACGTCCTCAAAACAAATAATACACGTACTTATTTAGCTTTTAGTGGTCAGGGGGTTACTAGAATAATACTTATTCCCTACCACACGAGAGAAATAATCTTTTTTTGAAAAAAATATAATACGTAAGTGATTTTCTGACTGAAATATATCTTAGGGCGATGTGAGGCAAGTCGAATAGTTAAATCTCGTCTCTGTGCGTCGAGAGATAAATGTACTATTTCCGGAAATCAATTCAACATAGTATATGTCATACTCATATCTGTGTAATAGTCATGCGCTAGGAAGGGTCACTTTGACAGGATTTTGATGTCACTCCTTGACTCTTGGGTCATCCTCTCACGAGAATGCGGTCTTTGATACTCTTAGAATACGTACAAAAAATCCAACACGTTTCATAAGTAAATTTCTATTTAATTTTGGTTAAAAAGATGTTTTCTTTTTTATAATTCCTTTCATTTCTTATTTATAGTACTACTTAAATGTTTAAGAACTAAATTTTATAAACTATAATTTTATAAATTAAAGAAAAAGATTACTTTTTTAATATTAAACTGTGGATATGTATAATTGCTATCAAATAAATTTTGATTTATTTTCTGCTATCTTGATCGTCAGAATTAAAATAATTAATACTAAAAGAATGTGTATATTAAATATACTAAAAGGTGGCATTTTTAATTATTAAAATAATTAGAATAGATAATCTTGGTTATTTGCGGTATAATGTTAATGTATTCGTGGAAACAGGTCATTTATTCCATATCAAGATTAATTTAAAAGAGTACACGTTTTTGAAGGTATTATGCTATTTTTTTCTTTTAAACTTAAATAAAATGTCTAAGTTTTTAACACATGCCAGTAATTTGATATACACCTTTATATAATACAGGCAAATTACTTATTTTATTTATTTATTTATTTATTTATTTTTTTTATAATAAGTGGTACAATGATTTTCTCGCACCCATTCGGATTATTGATCGCTTATCAAAAATTATTGTTGTGAAAAATTAAATAAAATCGTTGGGATTATGCATGTAATATCTTTTATTTAAAAATTCATCGAATAATCGGAGGCTCTCCGCATAGAAACAAAAGAACAAATCATTAATCGAATAAATCCATAAATTTTCAGCATGTATAAAAAAAAAAAAGTCAACCGTAATGCGGAAAACAATCGATTTTGATGATCCGAAAAATGCGTGGGCTTGAAAAATGCGCGATATTTTAGTGCGCAGCAAGAAAAGCCGAACGGCAAATCAAAGCGAAAAGTGGGTTCTCGGGGCGCGATAAAAACGAAAAGCATCGGGATTTTAAAATAAAAAGCTTCGGACATATCGAGGGGGCCACGCACGAGCTTTGTTTCGCCGCGCCAGCCTGATCTCTTTGTCACGGCCAGGCGCTTGTCACACGCAATGTGTAAAGGAATACCGCACGCGAGAGAGAGAAGTGACTGAGTGCCGGGGGCTTCGAGTGTCGTGACGCTCGATGCGCGCCTCGCCCTGCGCTTCATTTGTAGAGCAGAGGCCTTGAAGTCTTCGCCGTGTCTCGAAATCATCTATTTTTAAGCCCATGAATTTCTATACAAATAATTGATTTAAAAGTATAATATCGTTAAAAAACGTTGAAAGTGTTCTTTTTTTCTCTAATTTTTCTAAGCTATATCATCAAGTGGGTTACATTAGTAAGCTTTATCATTCGGAAAGTGAAATAAACGCGCTGTAAATGTAAAAAGCTTGCTTTGAAAATAATAAAGCTCTCCTGCATTGATTTTACTTAAAAAAAAAAAATAAATAATAAATAAACAAAATAATCGTGTACATTTTTATCTATGTACTGCTTATGATCAGTCGTCAATATCATTCAACGTAAATTTTGTTTTCTCTAATTTTTCTAATCTATCACCAAGTGGGTTGCACTATAGAAGCTTAATCATTCGGAATATAATAAAATAGACGTGCCGCGAGTGTAAAAGCTCGCTTTGAAAATAATAAGCTCTCTGTATTAATAATTTTACTTAATAAATAAATAAATAAATAAATAAATAAATAAATAAATAAATAAATAAA
>JAWWEP010037299.1:0-12960 GCA_035582995.1 Sycophila quercilanae | reverse complement strand
AAATTTGCTGGTTATTATACTAATTTTTTTGATAGTTCCAGTTTGTCCGCGCTTTAGGTAAAATTATAGTAATTTTTTATGGAAAAATCTTCTCCGTGTAGTCTTGTGTAATTTAATATTGTCCTGAACTATATTTAACTACAAGGATCAGTTTATCAAATAACATCCAACTCTTGCAGCATAAGATACAATTTATTGAACATACACTATTAACATAAATTAACATGTGCGTAATATAAATAAAACGTAATATAAACAAAATAATGTAGCGCAATAATTTTGCTAAAAAAACGTTAGAATCTCTTCATTTACGCTCGACAGGAATCGTTCGTGTGAAGCACGAGTGCACAGGCATTCGTTTCCACGATCGGAGAGAAAAATTTGAGAAAATCCGGGAAAGCGACGAGGAATCCGGCGGCCGATTGATAAGCGTCGGCCGGCCGCAATCGCGGCTCATTAATCCGAGTCGTGTCCCTCTCCGCTCATTCCTCGGCTCGCGCTGCTCCGGCGCGGATCTCGACGTCGCAAGTGAAACCTAACCTCTCGGTGTTTTCCCGCCGGACGCCGCAGTGTGCCAACAGTTCGAAATCGGACGCTGACCGAGGCGACGAGCTCACCCGCGACTGTTTGATCGGCGAGGCTGCACGCAACGGCTGTCAATTGATCGTGCGACGAGTGTCTGACGATGATATTCCAGTGAGGACACCGGCGCTGACCACGTGCTCGCTTTGTTGTTGATTGTGAGTGCTGATCAATCTTTGCGGTGTCCGTCGCTAAAGCGACTTATTTACCCGGCTGAGGGAGGTACGCGCTATTGATTTACGCTTCGGTTATACGTTTTCTACGATGGTGATGTCTGTGTGTGCGCATGATATTGTCGACGATAAGTTTCAGAGGGCTTGAATTGCATGCTGATTTTGCGCTCAGAGTTTCTGGAAATGTAATGGGTGTTAATCTAAAATAACTAGCCGTAACAGGTGTTATCTTTTTCTACCGATACTTTTGGTGGTTTTTGGGTGAATAAAGGAAAATAGTTTTTATTTAAATCTTCTTTTCTTCTGCGAAGAGCTGACAAAATTTACAGTTAAATATCTAATTGAATTTCATTATGAAATTTTATTTTCTTCGCTGGTGATTATTTCAAAAATAGGAGGGGTAGTGGGAAAATCCGCAGATTTATCGTGCTTGGAAATATAAATAAACATTTTGTTATGTTTGTAATTGGTTGTGTAACTATACAAAGATAGCGATATAAAGTCGCTATTATATATTTCTACTTTTTATCACTAACTTTTAAATTCGAATCACTGTAGTGCCGGACGATTATTTTACCGTTATAATGAGCTCAGTTTTGTTATCTTATACTACGGATATTTTTTTCCAAAAGAAATTTTTCTCCGTTAAGTAAACAGAATTAAGAGTTTATTTACTACAAGAATTTAGAATAGTGTGACACAACTCTTAACAAAAATTATCAAAGAATACGTTTCAAAGACTTTTTCGCAATTATATATTGACGAAGATACGGTTTCTACGAAAATTTAATCGAAAGTATTATCAAGTAATGATATTATTTTATCTACATTCTAAACGCAATTTTTTAGTATAATATGTACAAAACATTAAATAAAACTTGTTATCATTTAATTTTGAAAATGAAGCCTTAAATCAAGTCTGAGAAAGCTAGGTGTCCAATCTTTATTTTTAAATAAATATTAATAATTCTTCAAAATAAAACTTCCCGTCTTGTTGGTCGTATCGCACTCTAAACTTCAATCACTGAAATATCACGCGGAAAATCAGTGAAAATACTTTTGCCACCTAACTCTACGTTATTGAATAGTCGACTATTCCCTATTTCTCAGTGAACGCCATCGACGCAAACTTGCACAGCGCAATAAAACGAGATACAATTTAAAACACGTGGGCGTGCGATCAATACAACTAAAATCTCTCCGCGCCGACGAAGTCCATTTCGCACTCGTAGATTTGCATTAAAGCCAGCGGCCCGCTAAAATCTGTCCTCTCGAGCGGCGATCTCGCGGCGAATTTCCCGGCCGCGCCGCCGCGCCGCCCGGACAAAAAGGTACGTATAAAAAAGATTCGCGGAGAGGGTCTCCTTCGCAGCGTGCCGTCCAATATCGGCGTTAAGTGATTAATGGGACGAAACGTATAGCCGCGAGATAAAGGGCAATCCATTTTAATTTGCGAAGGCCGCGGCTAGGTATACGCGCGCGCGCGCCGTCGCCGCCGCCTCTGCCGGCGGCCGAACAGCTGCTCGACAGTGACCCCCTGACCTTTCAAAGTCGCCCGCCGCGGAGCCTCGCCGTTGCGCCGGAGGAGGGCGGGATCCACTCCGAGTCCGCGTTACTGTGTCCGCGAGCTTTTTTTCCCTGCAGCGGTGGGATTTTTCGATTGTCGCTTTTCTCTGAACTTTTTTATTTCAAGTGTTTTCGAGTGTATCGGGATGATAGAGTAATCTATTTAGAGCGCCTATACTTATACATTTTTGAGAGATGTACCTCGTGTCATGGCGACTGATAACTTTATTTTTTTGTTCTATATTTGTCTTTATTATATCATTCCGAAATGAAACGTTTGCACACATCAAGAGCGCGGCTAATTGGAAATTGAATTTTCATTAAGTATTATTGAGAGGATCTTCAGAAATAAGTAATCGAATGGAACAATTAAAAATATTATGAAGAAGAAATTAATCAAAATGTCCGCGTAATTGTATCGTTGAACGAGCTGCAATTGCGATTAAAATGAAAATGATACGCAGACGATAAAAAAGAAGATAGACAAAATTAACTCGTAAACTAAACTAAGCAAAAATTGCGAGCACGTCCTGACAAAATGCCGGCAATTTATTCAGTTCGAAAAAAAGCAAAATTTGCGCAAAAATTAGCTGCGGGGATGCAAATATGTTTACGGCGCAGCCCAAGTAATTGCTGGGTTGCGCGTATTTCTCCTCCCTTCCTCGGCGTTTTTAAAACGCTTGCGGAACGAGCCGGGAGTGAAGTTGGCGTATTAAGTTTTTACGATGCTTCTTCTCGCGGTGGGGTGACTAGTGTCCTCCGCGAACGTAACGCGTTTTTTAAGCCACCGCGAGAGGCTGCTTCACGATTTTTTTTTATAATCTCTCCGGAATTAGTGTTTTGTTATCGAAAAAAAAAAGAATTGTCGCTTTTTTATCCACTGTCAGGGTTTATTAATTTCCCTAGATAAATTCCTTTCAGATTGCGTGATGCTTTTAGGCGCCTGACATTGAAGCGATGAGAAAATCCAGGTTTCGAAACATTTCAACGAGATACTGAATATAATTTACTTCGTGTTTCTCTCGAGCGAGCACATCAAACATTAATAAAAAGAAATACTGCAAAATTTCATGTTTAAGCCTTTATCATGATTCGCGAGAGGGCCTGGACAATACGAGCGCACTTAACGAAATTCAAGCTCATCAGCGAGGAATTTCCGCATAAGAGGCACGTATGTATAATACTCTCAGGACAAAACGAGCCTGCGATAAAAAAAGGGACGATTACAAGGAGGCGGAAGTCAACCAGTTCCCTGATTATCTCCGTATCCGGTACTTTTCTCTCGCCGCACACGATGCAACAGTCGCGTGCATACGCTGCGCGTGTTTTGCATATCGATTCCACTTTTCTTTTTATCCTCCAAGTGATTTTCGACAATCGTTTCCGTCGCCGTTGCTTCAATCCTCTTGGGATGCGGCGCAGAGAGTATAGGCATACGTCGTCCGCGTGGCGATTGGAATAACACAGCCGCTGGTAGCTCGTTTGCCTATGCTCGTCGTGCACGCTGTCGAGGTGGGGGGCGAAAAATTCGAGACGCCGAGGAAGAGTGTGTGCGCGCCTTCGGTAATGAGCGACCGGCTGCGTGTTTCTTTTTTCCTCTCTTTCTTCCTTCTTTCGCGCTTACGCTCCCGGCGGCGTCGCTGCAGCCGGACGTAATTGGACTCCGATAAATGCCGAGGGGAGGCCGGCGAGAAACGACGATAAAGCGAGAGGAAAACTCCACTCGCCTTCTTTTTCTCCCGAGGCTTTTGTTTATTTCGATTTCGGGGCTTCGCTTTGTTGCGCTCGAGCCACTCCGTAGGGGGCTCGGATTTTCTACGGGTTTTTCCCGCTTATTATAATTACACTTGAGCAACTTGCTGGTTGGAGAAACTTCTTTTGTATTCTTTCAATTTTCAGAAAACTTTTTCACTCGTGATTTTTCGTCAGTTTCTTAAAGCAGCTTTTTTTCGTGTTTTGAGTGTAAAATAAACATACGCGACTTTTAGGGGCTTCTGGAGAATAATTTGAATCTCGAACGACCAAATTCAGTTGTACTACTGCACTCAACTTTAATTGGATTTGTTTCAAATTTTACCGCAATATGGCAATTTTTGTGCAAAGAATCATGAGGATAAAACAAAAAATTTATTTGCGCAAGATTATTCAGGCGACTTGAACGTAAAACATTAAGAACTGAGCTTTTTCAATCACCCTATTTTCTAATTAGTGATTCGCGAATGGTTTTTGACAAAAAGAACAAACACCGTCAAAAGTGCGCGGAAATAAATTAAATCAAGATCGTCTCTCATCCAGAATATCTGGACGACTCGATTTTCTCCTCGCGCGCACCGATCACAATTTTTTCTTCTTTTACGTATACAAAACCACCGAGGCGGCCTGTAAACGCTTTAAAAGGCGATAGCGCGGAGCTTTACGTAATTCGCATCAATAAGCGCGGTAGGAAGAAATCCCTCGAGCCATTTGCGAGAATTCAATCGCGCATACACGCGGCGAATGTTTATCGAAAAATTTCAGTCGGTCTAACCCGTCGGTGATCAATGCGCGCGCGAACCTCTCCTCCCGCGATTTCCATTTCCGAGTTCTTTCAGCGCCTCGCGCCTTTTTCCGTTCTTCTGCATCCGGATCGTCGCCGACTTTCCCGCGGGTGTCGACGAGAATCGACGCTCGCGAAATCGCGCCAGATGGCACGCGGGGAGGGACGCGAAATTGTGGCGCGCGCGCTCGACAGGGAAGTCAAGGTCGGACCTTCCCCCGTGGCACACCTGCGGCTTCGTGTGCGTTACCTGCACGTGCATATGCAGGAAAGCGCGCGCGCGCGCAGTCGTCGGGCTCTTCCGCGACTCCATCGCTATTTTTAGCCCCGAAGCGAGCTTCTTCCGCGAGGCTCGATTTTATAGTATTTCCCCGGGGGTGATTCTGTCGACCACGTTCTTTTTTTTAATTTTTTTATTTCGTCTCTCTGTCTCCCATTCGCTAAAACACACTCGCCTATTGTCGGGGCAGGTAGTTTGATTGAGTTATGATGAACTTCCCAGCGGAGCGCCACGCTCGATTTGCCGCTCGCACTAATTCCGCGAGCTTTTGGAATACATAAATTTTTATGAGGCGCGAGCCTCGATTTTATTTTTTTTTTACAGTCGCTCTGGCGTACCTGCACGAATTTAAGTAAGCGCGCCGCGAGGGCTGCGCGAAATGCTAATTTAATCAACAACTTCGGGGGGATTAATTAAATTTACATATTGATTGATCGGGAAGGAGGGGGGTTAATTGGAATGTTTTTCGCGGCGATTTTTGCGCGGCGCAGTCGAAACTGGGGAGGAATTAAATCGCCGAAGGAAGAGAGTCCCGGGAGAGGCTTAGTATAATAGGGTTATCGATCAGGTGCCTCCGCGAGGGCAGAGGGACGCATCGAGGGGCGCACTCTCATACCCCGATATCGAACAGTCGTTCGTTTGGTAAATAGAGAAGTCACATTACGGCGCTATTTCGGGAGGGCATTACACACTCGAAATGCAGGAGCCAGCGAGCAGCTAAAATTTCTCTCGTTTCCGAACTCACCTTACTCTGTAAATGTACCCTCTATTGGGAAGAATGAACCACTTATATAACGTTGGAAAAGTGAATACTCATGCACTCTTCCACATTGAATTTCACTCTTTCATGTTTAGATCGATAAATAAAAAGTGAAAAAAAAAATTATTCACTATGTGCACTTATTGAATGCTACAAATCGTTCACTCAACTCGAACTGAGTGAACGATCAATGAAGAGTAAGTGATTCGTAAAAATTCGTGAATATCACTCATTCGCGTATTCAACGAGTACACTCGTCTTCTCGGTAAAGAAAAGACTCTCAATAAATAATGCGCATTAATGATTTAAGCCTTCGCTTCAATTCGACGATCGTTTCGTTCGAGCGCTGATATAAATAAGCAAGACGAGCTGCAAGGCGGCAGCCGCGTTGGTGCGTTTGATCGGCACGATCGTCGAATTTATTCGCCGGGGAAAAATGTCGCGGACCGCCGCTGCATCCGCCGTGCCAAAAGGAGCACTTCGAAGTGGCAGCGGTGCTCCGAGAGAGATATAGTCGCTCGCAGTCGTGGCTGAAAGTGAGCGTGAACGATCGACGGGAGAATCGCCGTGGAGCCGCGTCGCGAAGGCCCCCGGAGGCGACGATCGATCCGGCCCGCTTTACATATATTTATCTCGCGGAGATATTCTCGTTATTTTCACAGAATCGCGCGGGTTTTCTGTGCACTTTTCCCCTGGAGAAAACTTCATTTTCTGTAGAAATTCGATCGTCGAGTAAAATACGCGCGGCATTAACGTTTTATCCAGAGGCATAAAAAAGAAAGGAATGGAGAGCAACGCTTTATTCGGGTCCAGCGACAAAGAGTCGAAAACTCGGGCTGAACTGGAAATTCGAGGTGGCGCGGGTGCAAAAAAGAAAAAAGCTGCTAGGCGAGCGGGAAAAATCGTTATGCAGGTCGGGAACAGGGGAGCGGCAGCTTTTTTATACACACAGTAGCGCAGAATGTCCGCGGGCCATGCGCGCGTAATTCCTCCCTTGCTTTTCCATTCATCTCTAATTCTCCGCTTTTTTTATTGACTCTTCGGCGAGCGAATCGAACTCGACCTCCGAGGCGGCACGCTTGCTCAGCAAGGCTCTGTTATTTCACGGGTGCATTCCGTGCGTCTACTTTGAATTTCCACTATTGCTGGAGGTGGAAATTATTAAAATATCTCAATTTTTTAATTTAAGTTTTTCATTAAAATCTACATTTTTTTGAAAATCTATTCCGTAAAGTATTATACTTAAATTATTATAGTATTCAGTCGCATAGGAAATGTCGCAAAATTAGTACATAATAAAGCTTCTTATTTTAACAGGTCGAAATGTAACATTTTTTTACGCGCGTCTAACTCTAAAATTGAAAGCTCGTTTTCATTACTATTATTTTATTTTTATTTTATATAATATTTTTAACGACCAGCTAATTTTTTTGTTTCTCAGTGTTAGTACTACAATACTTTTTACGCTTTTTTTTATATTCGGCGTAATGAAACGTTTTATATATACTCATAAATATTTACGAAACAGAGATCTGACACTCTTCTGGTTACTTTTTACATTTGCTAGCTGCGATAGTACCTACATTTTTTTTAATTTTGTTTTAATTTCCTTCGAATAAAAGAAAACCCATCGTTTGAAGGAATACGCGTAAAAATTAATAAAAAAAAGGATAGAATAAAAAGGAAAAATATTATTGAACATATAAATGAACAAAAAAAAATCAATCACAAAAAAATTACATTTACTTAGCTAACTGAAAATTCTTTCAAAGACGCCGCTATAAAATCGCTGCGCTCTTCATTTAATTGGCCGATGCGATCCCCATCCTCCCCATTTTTCTCGCAATGCATTGGGTACATAAACCCGCACCGATCGGCGCGGCTCTCGATCGCGAGGAATCGGCGCGCACGCGGTAGTTGGATATGCCTCGATCAACAATTGAGAGGTGATCGCCGATCCAAGGAGCTCCGATTTACCCGAGCGGCGAGATATATTTTCCTTCCAAACAAACAGGCGAGCACACGCGTAACTATAAATATAACCCCGTGCCGTGTGTTACTTCACTTACATATATTCTCCGGTGAATCTGGCATTTGTTTGCCTTGCCCGGGGCTTCATGTTTCTCTAGTTGCCGCCAAAATGGAAACGATTGGTCAGGAGAAAAGCACGTGACGAAAGTGCGTGCTCGGTGCGGTGAGTTTTGTTGCCGTTTGGGATTCGCTGAGCGATCGATTGCTTTGATGCATATAGTGTGTACGGTTATAGATTGGAATGATTCGAGCAATAAATTTACGATGAAAAGTATCTTTTGTTTATTTTATTTTTGTTTGTTATTCATCGAGTGTGAAAAGAAAAAGTACGCAAAGACACGCGCGAATACATTTTATTTTTAGCGTTTTCATTTGGTGGTAATAAAGATTTTTTATATGTACAGCATTTTCTCGTTTATAATTTTCTATACAGTTTATCTTTTTCCTCGATTGGAAAGACGTTAGAGCTGTCAAGGATACGGTAATTGACTCACTTACTCTGCTAGTAACCGCAGACAAATAAAGTTACATGCACTGTCAGACATTTTCATCTTAAACTTTTGTATAAAGCGAATAAAGTTTTATTTGCGGCGAAAATAAAAAGGTTCATAAAATTCTATTAATATTTTATCAGTCGGTCAACGTTCATGTTCTGTTTACCTTTGAATCGTTTCAATTCAACCTACCACAAAGGCATGAAATTTTTATATATTTAACCAAAAAAAAATGTAAAAGAAGCCAGAGCAAGCAGTAAAAGACTTGACTTTCAAAAAAGAGAAGGAAAAAAACGAGAAAAAAGTAGTAGCCTCGTGCAGCGCAGCGAAACTTCCGGCCTCGGCGCTCGCGACGATAATTGCATGCGCATTCTATTATTAGACGAATCGATCTCATTTCGGATTCATCGATACACCGGCCCCACGCGCACGCATAATTGCCCCCGATCGTCAATTCCTCTGTTTGAGCGAGATAAAAAAAACGCACGTCCTTCGCTCTGCTTAAAATTCAATTGAAGAAGATACGAGAACGCGTCAGAAAACGAATTCTCGAAATTGTCCTCGTTGCCTATATCAAACGGCATTAAGCCATTTACGCGAAAACTCGAGAAGACAGAACAATAATTTTTTTTTGCACTATTTTTTTTTATTAAAGTAGATAGTTTCTAAGTGATTGATCGAACACGCGGAATTCTCAAGGAATAATTTTACAAAAATTGTATATATTTAAAATAATTCATGAAAATATCTGCTGCTGTGGCATTCAGTCTTTCAATCATAGTATCATCAATTGGCGAAATAATATAATTTTGATTATCTACAAACTGCTTCAATGAAATATGCAAAGATTTATTAAGGAAATTCACTGTAATCATTAGGCACCAATCCAAATGTTACGTATATTTAGAATCTTACTCTACTAAGGTCTGTGCGTTTTTACTGAATTTAGAGGACATTTTTTAAAAACACGGTAAAAGTGATTGACATAATTTGTACTTGCAACAATTTTTACGGAAAGTTGAATTTTGTTCTCAAAAAATGAAAATGTGATGTTATAGTGACATATTTTGCGATAAAAGCAGTTCATCTATTCCATACACGAACTTTATGTACGTCACTATCCACATTTTCTAAATGAATTTTAGATTGTCAAATTCAGAAGTTACAGAAAATATAAAAATTTCATAAAAATTTTCGAAAGTATACTTAGAGGATATATTACAATAATTAACTAATTATTTATTTATTTATTTTTTTTTTTCGAAACTTTCGACGAGCAGAAGATGGCATTATTACCCGGGTTATGGCCGATCTGTCTGCAGATGCGATAAGAATCAGGAAGGACTGTTAGGTAACGATTCTCGGGGCAATAAAACTTGGGCTATTTATTAGCCGGGCCTTTCGAGGCGAGAGAAAATAGGTATAAGTTTTTGCGATTGAAGCGGCCCGATAGAGATATTAGCGGCGAAATTTTACCGTCGTACTTTAAAATGCCCCCCGGACATCTGGCGCGAGCTGGTGTGCACGATCCAACTTCCGCTTTTGTATACAGCTCGACACGCCTGATTTTTCTATACGAGTACTTTTTTCGAGATTTGATCTTGTTTTTGCGTGACGCAAACGGCTTCTGTGATGCTCCACTGAGTTTTATTAGACAAGACGAGGAGATAAGGCAGGTTCTTACAATTTTTAATGATATACGTCATTTAAAGGATTTACCGTATGCTGCTTTTATCTTCATATTTTCTCAAATTTAAATTTCTTCAAATTTTACTTTTACTTCTTTCTCGATTTAAAAATAAAAAATTTTCAAAATAATTGTAGTTTATATTAAAAGCACTTGAAATACAGTTTTTCTTACGTAATTATAAAGAAATGTTACATAATAATCATAATGCAATTAAACATTTTCTTTGTCTCTTGTTTTAATTGACGTACAAGCTATTTGCGATCGAGAGAACGTGTACTCCTAACCGATAATAAAATCAAAAGAATTAAAGCTCGTTAGCAAGAGCCTCAGCCGGTATATTTTCATTGCACAGCGAGGAAGACGCACAGTCAATAATACAAACTTATACACGCTCAATCGGCTCCGATTGACTCGCAATAAAATCATCGATGCGCCGACAAACAAAAGCGGCCCCCGCAAACGGCCGCAAAAAATAAAGCTTTACAAGCGGACCGTCGAAAGCCCGTTTAGGTCCGAAAGAGGCTCTCTTTTATATTTTCGCCGCTTGCCCACCGCAGCGGCTAAAAGAGCCGGCGGCCGAGAGACAAAAGCGGTGGCTGCGTGCCGTCCCCCTTTTGTTTGCTCGTCGGGCACACCCCCGCGTTTCTCTCGTCCTGCACTCCTCGCGACGTTCCGCGACGAGGTCGAGCCTCTCTCTCCCTCCGCCCGCCGACACTTCTCCCCAGCACCCTGCGGCCGTCTTTTGAAGTCCGCGAGCTTTCTTTTTTTCTCTCTCTCGCCGGACACTCGTCGTATCGGCCCTCCGCGGCCGCGAAAAATCGAAAGCGAACCTTGACACTCTTACGTGCCCGGCCACTTCGCGGACACTTTTTCTTTCCGCGGCTGTCTCTCCGACTCAAAAATAGCGACTCGAGTGCGCGTGCATTCGGGCCGCGCACGTACTCCCTGTTGAAGCTCGTTTTTTTTCTCTCTCTCTCTCTCTTTCCCTCTCGTTTATATGCTTCCTTTTTCTTTCTTTCTCGCGGGGGATGCACGTGTCGCGGCGACTTGATCTAGGGCTTTTCTGTCGAGGGCTACCCCCGTCGCGCCTTTGTGCGCGGCTCGTGGGGTTACGTAACCGCGAGCTCCGCCGCGGATCGATGCGCGTGCTGGCGCGCGAAAATCGACGCGCGGTACGCCCGCGAGATTAGAGCGGTGGCCGCGACATCGCCGCGAGCTGCTTGCAGACGAGCGCAGCTTACGCCGAAGATTCCGCTTGACTTCGCTGAGTTCGCCCTTCTTGGCCTAATGTTGTAGGATATATTGGTTAATGTGGTTAAGATGGTTTTACCTTTTAAGATGATGCTCTGATTTCCTCATATTTATAGGATATCTTGGTTAGTATGGTTAAGATTTAACTTTTAAGGTGATGCTCTGATTTGCTTATACGTTTTAAAATTCTTTTTAATTAATATTTATACGTATGTGTCACCTTACAAGTTTATCAGGTTCTGGTAGACTTATCTCTAGTGCTTTAAAAATGTCTTATTAAAATAGGACTCTTTGAAAATGTACTTTTCCTCGTTAGAGGTGACGAGATTATAGTTTACAATACACATTATTTTGCTAAATAGTATTCATTAGACAGAACGGCATTTATTTGATAGATAAAAACATAAATAAATAAATAAATACGTCGATATTGAAAAAGAATTAAAATTCTTTGATAACGAAATAAAAGAACATTAAGTTTATATTAAAACTGTTTGAATTTAAACACCATGAAAACAGATATTTTCCAATCAACTGTGGCATCGATGCAGGATACGCTAAGCGTCGAGTTAATTAATTTCAGTTACGCAGCATTAGGCGATTTTTATTTTAAAGGGTGCGCGCAATATTTTACTTGTGTTCTGACCCAGTTTCTTTGTCGATCGCTTTCATATGTATTTTTCCGCGCGGCAACTTCTTTCCGGTTATAAACTTACGGCAAAGCGATGGAGATGCAACGAAAGAAACGCCCTGCTTCTTCCGAAAAATTTTCAAATCTTTTAAGGATACACTCGGCGCACTTTTATACTTCCAACTTATCTCATGAATGATTTAACGTCCTGTCGCATCTCCATACGCAAAAAAAAGACGCTGCGAAACGGTTACGTCACAAAGGAAAATTTCGGAATTACGTAGCGCCGGCGCGAAATTGAAACGCCTCCCCCAAATCTTCACGGATCCCTGGGCTCGCCTTCGCCGTCTCATCGCGGAATAAATAAACGCCTCTCTCCTTGAGCATGTTTTCTCAGTCGGCCGAGCTGCCGGAGCCTGCACTACAACCCCCGTCGATCTCCTCGATAAACACCAGCTATTCCTCCCACGGCTTATTACGTGACGCAAATCGCCGTCGCCTCCTTGAGATCATTATTTTTAGATGTAAGCTCCGCCGTCATTTCAATTGAGTTCCGGGCACCCGAGCGCACTGCACTTTTCCGGGCAACAGGTGGTTTGCGCGCACCCAACGCTTCCTCCGCACACGGCGCCTCGAGTGCGTGCGATTCGCTCTTTTTGCTTCTCCCTTTTACCTTTTCTTTACGTACCCGCGATTTGAGTCGCTTGCGTGAAAGTGCTGTTTTTATTTAATTCTTTTTTAATTTTTTTGTCTTAAATCATAGAATAGATTGGATGAGAACTGCTATAATAGAAAGTTTTTAGTTTTTTATTACAACAATAAGTTTTTTATTATAATAAAAAAGATTAAATTAAAAATAAAACTAAAAGAAAAGAAAATAGTATACGAATATAGTATATTACAACACTTGTGCGTTAATTGATTAATTAACCCGTGCGATGGTTTTCGCACGAGCGAAGCGAGTGT
>JAWWEP010037288.1:0-10566 GCA_035582995.1 Sycophila quercilanae | reverse complement strand
TGTTGATGGGCTTATCACCCAAGTATTGTTCTCGAATTTTCTTTGCTGCATACTCGAGATCATTCTTGTTCAATGTGCAATTGTAATCCAACAGATGAGGCGCTATACAATCCCAGTTATCGTTGATCTCTCGTAAAACAGTTTTATTCGTAGCATATTCTGTTTTAGTTTTATAAATTTAATCAATTGCCAGGTTGAACTTGCATAAAATAAAAAAAATATATAGTATTTCACCTGCAACGGGATAAAGTCCTTCTTCAGAAACTACTCCAGTAATCCATGGTGCGTCATAGGCATCGCCGCTAGAAATAATGTCGATAGGAGAACGAGTGATAAATGCGGAATTCGAAGGCTTCTCCACTATAGGTCCGAATGGTGTAAATGGATTAAAGGACCATGGCTAGCAAAATAAATATTTGAATCAATTTTGAAATGTACTGTAAGTTAGAAATAAGATTGCGAGTGATTTCAAATATTTTCCTAGGACAATGTTTAACACTTAATAATCTTCAAATGAGTCATTGTGCATGATGAAAATATTCATAAAAAAATTGTTTTTTACCATAAACTTAGCGTGTTTCTCAACTATCTCTTGGGCAGATTTCCTTTTTAGACACTGGACCATCGATCGGATATCATACGTTGGGCAGTTTAATAGAGCACCCAATTTCAAGGCTTTCTCTCTGGAATTTTCCGTTTGCGCCCAGGCGTCAAATACAGTGCCACTAATTGAGATGCCACTGTTAAAAAGTCCAGCACTCATTTTTGAAAGGTAATGGTAATGCGTACTAGCTCCACCGGCACTAAGGCCCACTAGCGTAACCTTTTGCGGATCACCTCCGAAATATTTAATATTTTTGTGAATCCATTGCAGGGCTACGGATTGGTCTTTGAGACCCATGTTCCCGAAGACCAGATCATCCTCAGTGCTCAGAAATCCGAAGATACCAAGTCGATAGTGTAAAGAGACGAAGATCAGGTCGTGGTCGATCAAAAAGCGTTCATTTTCATCGCCATCTCCATATTGAAAGGCACCCCCATGAATCCAGAATAACACTGGTAGTGAGGAATTCCTACTGCGCGATCTGGGCACATAAATATTCAGGAACAAACAGTCCTCAGAGCCGCCATAAAAGCTGCCCGAAAGAAATCGCCTGTGCTGGTATTGCAGGCAGATATCCCCTTTCTCTTTTGTTTCTATTTTGCCTGTCCATGAGTACACGGGTACCGGTGACTAATTAAAAAGAAGTGTGATCGGTAATGCGATGGAACATCATTAAAACAAACAATAATCTATTACTCACTTCAAATCGTCTTTCTCCAGTCGGTGGCAATGCATAAGGAATACCTTCGTAAGCTTCGTAGCGATTACCCGTCTTGGAAATTTTGTAGTGACCACTAATTTTTCCTGAGTCAGTTAAAACCATGGGCTCCTCCAAAGATGAGCAGGAACCCACGGTCAGGAGAACGAACAATAAGATTAAATTAATAATGAACTGCATGTTTGAAGCCACCGAATATTTTACCCAGACGACTTTTAGCCAAACGGTATACACTCTGCGATTATACGAAACGGTATACACTCTGCGATTATACGAAGTCTGGCTTTATAATCTAATTTATCGGCAAGCTAAATATTGAAAATAAGATTTTATTTTAAAGCCAGTATTTATAAGATGATTAAATCTGTTATACAAGACTTTTATCTTGATCACTTTTTAAAAAAATGTTTCAAATAAATAAAAATAGAGACTGCATTAAAAACTAAATCACGATTTAATATTAATAAATCACTTTATTATTATTCAATATATAGGTATCTTAACACTGTAAATCTTTCTTGCAAGTCCATTATGTTGGTATGTCAGTATTTTTATCCAAATTTGTTTACTACCCAGATAAGCTAAATAAATATTCAATTAACTCAATAAAAATTCCGAGCCATCGTACTCTTACTGTTATCTATTTTTAACACGCGAGATTGCAAACATTTTATAGCCTGAGACTTTTACAAAAATCTGTTATTTACATTTTCTTAGAAATAATAAAGTAATTAATATTTCTTTAATGACTTAGATCATCGTAGTCCTGGTTAGCACATTAAGTAATGAGATTATAAGGCTACAAATAGTACCGAGGCCAATAATATAATACACTCTCACTCAAATAATAATAAAATCATTAGGTCTGTGATATGAAATCCTGCGTCGATAAAACTGTAAGATGTAATTATCAATGTAATTAATTAACCGTGCGTTTATTGCGCAAATTCGGCGTACTATTCAACGAACTATTCACTATATGGAAGAGAAACTGACTTCTTCTTACTTTTTATAGGAACGTGAGCCGTCAATTATATATAAATCTATTTAAAGGAAACGTTTTGAAGTGAATTAACAGGTTAAATTTAAGTACAAAGCTTCGTCTGTACGGAAGCAATTTTGCATAGATATTATTAGTCACATATTATTACAGAGGAAATTGCATGAGTTTGCGAGTTAGATAATAATTCTTTTTATGTGAATTTGAGATACAAATTTATTATGTGTGTTAATCATATTACAAATTTTAACTTTTTTTATTTTCATTAAAACTAAAAGAGTTCCAAAATAATTTTTGTCCCAAATTATTATCTTCATTCATAAAGTAATCACCTGGGCCATTCATTTGAAGAAAATCTAGTGCCTCTTTGGACGAATTTACAGACGTCCATTTCGGACCAAAATCTGGGACTCTGCAATATAAAATAAAAGTTAAATGAATGCCGCATTAAGCAAGAACACTTTGAAATTAAAAAAATGCAGTACCCGTTGTGCATCACGGAGAGCCAAAATTTAACTAATTCCGTGTGCATTGCCATGTCCCTTTCATTTGTGGTTGGAGTCATAAAGGGATTGCCAAGAACTAAGTACGTGTCATCACCATGACATACACCTTAAAAAAACTTAGATTTATATTCACATTTTCAAAAAATTCCTTATTAATTTTCTTAAAAATGTTCTCACCGAAATTTTCAGTACTGTTGGAGTCATCATCACTGAGACTCTGAGCTGCTCTGTATTTATAGTAATAGAAATATACTGAATTCTTGTTTGCTCTCGCCATCTCTCGAGCGGCTTTTTCCGCATCCACAATAAACAACCGATCTCCTAGCATATGTATCAAGTGTATTAAATTCTCCTTGTTGATGGGCTTATCACCCAAGTATTGTTCTCGAATTTTCTTTGCTGCATACTCGAGATCATTCTTGTTCAATGTGTAATTATAATCCAGCAAATGAGGCGCTATCCAATCCCAGTAATCGTTGATCTCTCGTAAAACAGTTTTATTTGTAGCATATTCTGTTTTATTTTTATAAATTTAATCAATTGCCAGGTTGAACTTACGTAAAATAAAAAGAAATATAGTATTTCACCTGCAACGGGATAAAGTCCTTCTTCAGAAACAACTCCAGTTATCCATGGTGCATCATAAACATCACCGCTAGAAATAATGTCGATAGGAGAACGAGTGATAAATGCTGAATTCGAAGGCTTCTCCACTACAGGTCCGAATGGCGTAAATGGATTAAAGGACCATGGCTAGTAAAATTAGTAAGACCTTGTATTTCTTTTTAAGAAAAGATTTACACTTGAAATAATGAAAAAAGTACATTTCCAAGACTTTGTAACAGCTTATTTCTACTTTTGCCATTTGAACAATTTTAAATGTTCTAAAAAGATCTTGGAATAAGTTCTTTAATCATATTTTTCAAAATATTTTCAGTTTATACCATAAACTAAAGGTTTTACCATATACCGAGCATGCTTCTCAACTATTTCTTGAGCAGACTTATTTTTTAGACACTGAACCATTAAGCGGATATTCTCCGTTGGACAGTCCATCAAAGCACCCAATTTTAACGCTTTCTCACGAGAATTTTCAGCCTGCGCCCACGCATCAAATGCTGTACCACTGAAAGAGATGCCACTGTGGAAAAGACCAGCACTCATATTTGAAAGATAATGATAATGAACACTGCTTCCTCCGGCACTAAGGCCCATGGGCGTAATCTTACTGGGATCACCGCCAAAATATTCAATGTTTTTGTGTACCCATCTCAGAGCCACGGATTGGTCTTTAAGACCCATGTTTCCGAGCACCGCGTCATCCTCGGTGCTCAGAAATCCAAAGATACCTAGTCGATAGTTTAGAGAGACGAGAATAAGGTCGTGCTTCATCAAAAAGTGTTCTCCATTCTCTTCGGCGGACCCATACTGGAAGGCACCGCCGTGAATCCAAAATAACACCGGCAAAGAGGAGTTGCTACTGCGCGAATTGGGTACGTAAACATTCAAGAACAAACAATCCTCAGAGCCGCCGTAAAAGCTGCCCGAAGGAAATCGCTTGTGCTCGTACTGCAGACAAATATTGCTCATCTTCGTCGCATCTATTTCGCTCGCCCATGTGGTCACGGGTATCGGTGGCTATTTTTCGAAAAAAAGTCTGATTGGTAATGTGACAGCAACATCATTAGAATAAACAATAATCAATTACTCACTTCAAATCGTCTTTCTCCTATCGGTGGCAATGCATAAGGTATACCTTCGTAGGCTTCATAACGTTTACCTGAATTGGAAATTTTGTAATGACCAACGATTTTTCCTGAGGTAGTTAAAACAGTGGGTGCCTCCAAAGATAAACAGGAACCCACTGAGAGGAGCACTACAATTAAACTTGTAGTTGACATGTTCGGAGCAAGGAGACAGTTTACTCTGACACTATTTAGTCAAACCCACCGGTATATGCAGCAAAGCAATTACTCTGCAACTTCGTTCAATTGTACAAGTGAGATGTCAAATCTGATATCAAAAATATCTTATCTTGTCAGTAATGCAAGCGTTATTACATCGATATAAAAATTTTTTATAATTTATATTTTTCATAGATTGTTTCATTACATTACGGAAAAAAATATTTTCATTCCAAAGATTTCCTAGTTCATTAAGTATTTTTTTTTTTCAATTGATAGAAACGAAAAAAATTCCTTCACAATTTCTGAAAGACTATAAGTATATTCATCCGAATCTGGAGTAAATAAAAATTTTGTTCCAGCGCGAATGAGAAAATTTTAATCAAGATGTGATAATTGTCACGTGAAAATGAAGATTCATCCGATAAAGACACTCGGTATATTAATAAGAAATGAAAAAAAAAGAAATCCATATTAACTTTCTAACAGAAGCCTCAAGTCGGACGTGCGCTCGAATCTATCAAATTTTTAAAATTCATATCACTTACCACGTGTTGGTCTCACGTACGCGATGAAGCAAATGATGCAAGATCGAATGGTGCAGTGGTACGTGCGCGGGAATCGAGAAGCGAAATCGGTCAATCGTAAAATTGCGCCACGTCTGTCGCGTGAAATCTCTGATGCCCGTATATCTCATGATTCAGACCGCGGCAGCCGCGCAACTTGAAATTACTACTCATCGAATTATCCCTCTCTCTTACTCACTCTCTCCATCTCTTTTCCACTATCATTCTCTTGCTCCCTCTAATTTTCTCTTCCTACCTCTGTCTCCCTCTTTCTTTAATGAAACGTCTCCCTATCTCCCTCTCCCACTTTGTCTAATGTTATCTCCCCACCCCCCGCCTCTTTTTCTCTACCGGGTCGTGAGCGATATCAATCACCAACGGGAGCCGCTGGTGCTGCAGTCGCTCGACGCGCGTCAACGGATTTTCATCCGCGCGCGCGCGCGTCAACGAACAGCCTCACCGCAGTCTGACGAGTTGTGGACGTCTGTTTCGAAGCTGCCGCGGAAATTAACCGATCGACCTTCCCTTTTCGGAAAAAGACCCACGTCGCTCGCGATGGAATTATATTTCCTAATTAAAATCGCGCTGATAGCGAACGCTTGATCGACGGCTGCTGATTATTTCGAAGTGAAAATATTTAGGTAATAAAAGTACAGAATGAAACGAGGAAGAAAGTTACACAGGTGCTGCTTATTGTTAGAAGGAGTGAATTCCGAAGTGAAGAGTAAAATAAGTAATAGTATATTTCGATACAAGTGCGTAAAAGTTGATTCTCGCAAGTGGGTGAGTTTATCGCCCGAGCGAAAAACCGAAAAATGCCGTTTTAGCACGCGCAAGCGTGCGTAAAAGGCACTTTTACGCACAGAGTTGCATAAATTATTTTACAAGATAACATAATGTGCCAGCTGAATTTTCTGTTGTTTTCAATTTAGTCTTTCAGAATTTGTCGGACACATTGGAAAATTTAAATAAATAATTAATGCACTTGATAAAGTTTTAAAAAATTATAGAACGAAAGTAAGTATAAACGCAACTTAGATTGGGCACTGATCGTCCCAGCTTACAGAATTATAATCATGCGTTTAGAGTGATCTTGGCTTGGACGCGTTTTTTCTAATTAAAATAGTAATGATGTATTTACCACTTTCAATACGGCGGTAATCTTCTAGTGACCTCCGACCCTTCCTCGGACTCGACCAAACACGGACTGACGCTTTAATTCAGCCAAAGTCTTGCACAGTACACTTACTTATCTCGCGGAAGAGTTTATGAAATTCTCTTCCGGTTCAAATTATATCATTTTCATTTATTTATCGGTTCATTTATTTATCGTACAGTTCTCTTTTTTTAACGGAATTAATTATTTTTAGTAATTTACTGTAAACTATTGAAATTATTTATTTATTTTTCTTTTTTAATTTAATTATTAAAATACGGCATGCGACACTAGCAGCGAGAAACTGAAGTATAAAATATGGCCGATTAAAAAAAGTAAACCCATGCATGTTGAATAAACATTGCCTGTTTGTCTGTTATTGCTTGTGTTTGTAAAAACGTTTGTAAAAATATATGTAAACGTGTAGGTAACAAAAGTGTATGCGATGAGTAAATTTTGACCTTCAAAAATTATTTTACAATGGAAGTTTCCAATCATTACGGAATTAACTATGTTACGGTATAATTTTGTGTTATTAGCTGACGTCTTATTTAATTTTAGAAAACTTTTGCAACTCTTTAATTTCGGTCATTCAAGCTTTATGCGTTTAAGTACTTCACCGTCTCTCAACGACAGTAAAATTTATAAATCTACAGATCTTTTAATTTATTTGTAAAAAGAAACCAGATTGAGTTTCTTGAATCACCATAGTAAATAATACATTTGTTTTTAGATTGTAAAAACTCTATTACCAAATCATTCCAAATCAATGTTGAAATAAATGCATACAATAAACTATTCAATAAAGTTATCAAAGCAAGTATTCAAATAAAGTAAACTAATGGCTAACGTTATACATTCACAACAGTAAAAAATAAAGTTCCAAAAAATGTTTAATAAATTTTCTCAGAATAAGCGTATAAAAAGTTGAGAGAAGGTAATGTATCCGGCACTCGCGTACAACAGGGGAGGGGGGCGAAAATCCGACTTAGCGCGCGAAAAATATATCCGAGAACGCAACGAGGAATAAATATAGCGGCCTTTTTTCCTCCTGCCACGGCTTTATTGGATCACACTATCGGCGCACTTTCCCCGTGATTCGCCGTTATTTCCCCGCGGAGCGAAAATCCCGCGGAGAAAAATCTGCTCGTCTGGTGGTCGGTGTGTTATGTGAGCGAACGCGCGCAAACAGCCGGAGACGCGCGATGCTTATCGGCGCGATTTAAATAAGCAAACGAATCCGCGAACGCTCGGCAATCAAACGTGAAAGGGTTTTAATCGAACGCAGGGCGCGGGAGTCGATAAAAGTGCAGGATGATGGGGGGGGGGGGGAGTGATGTATGTGAGTGAGTCTCGTGGAAGGGTACGTAATAGTCCCGTGAGAATTTAAATGCGATATTTTTATGTTTGAATAATTTTTTTTTGCTGCTGGAAGGAAACTTGATTATTCATGCGCGTTGATGCTGTACCTACTAATTGTAAGTGCAGAGTACTGATGGGGTATATTATGGAGAGGAAATTAAAAATTGCAATTTAAAGGAATATCGTGTAAAAATGGAAGCTTGTAAAGTGTATCTTTATTTAAATTAGAATGCAGAATAGTTGTTTATTGTAAATTGCAGTTTTCAAAAATAAATCTTTATTAAAAGTTGTGAATATTTGGTTAACTATTTTTAGTAATTTTTAATGCAATTCTGCTTATAATTATAGTTTGGAAGATATAAGCATAAGCTGCTTACATTTAATTTACAAACTTTCTTAATTAGTATTAAGATAACGCGAGAATTTGTTGAAAAACCTTGACTCTTGTAATAGATGAGCAAAACTTTGAAGGAGAAAGCAGTGCGAAGCGCTGAAAAGTCTTGCAATAAAAGATCTTTTATAAATTGCTTACCACGGGAGGTGTCAACTAACTAAAGGATTTAGGATTGCGCGAAGTGCAGGTGCATGCATATTGCTAAGGAAAATCATTCTCTTGAGGAAGAATTCAAAATATTTTTTTATATCCCTCTGTAAAAAATCCATGGGCTTCTTATTGTTGGTCGAGCGATAGTTGTCTTTTATTATTTATTTGTTATTTATATTACTGTTTATGTGATAACCTCTAAACAGAATCTTAGCGCGCGAAGCGCGCGCCTGATCTAGTTATCATAAACTTCCCATTAATGGCGATAAAATCTACGTGTGATTTATCTTTTTCCAAGTTGTAGTTTCAGGATAACACCACAGGATCGATGAAATATTTTATTTCATGCACGTCAGCCATCAACGGCAGTATTAGTTAAGTTTTTAGTTTTAGAAGTAAATAATTGGCTATACCTAAGAGATGAGAACCATTTAGTATTTGGACGATTCTTTAAAAAGAACTATAAATAACGTATATCAAATTTCTCCCCAAATATTATTTCCCTCGAATTGTACCATTTTCAGCGAGCCATAAAGTTATTCAAATTATTACGTCATTAATTAATATAATATTTTATTTTTAGTTATACTCCTTTTTAAGCAAAACAAATTTCGAGTCATCCAACTGCATTTCAAATAACTGTACATATTTTATATTAACAAAATAAAATAAAAAATTCTACAGATAAAACAATGGACTATACAAGAAAATATACATATTTTATGTATCCATTTTTCCTTTAAAAAATGTTGTTTAATAAACATTGAAAAATATATGAAAAATATTTGAATTAAAAATTATTTACATATATACCGAATATTGCCTAAAAGATGACCTCGATAGAAATATAAAAATTCCTTTCGCTCTTATTTTTTGCAATACAATTAAATTCGTTGGAGTGTATGCAGATCGATAGGACATTTTGTTAAAACTTCTAAAGTAACTTTTACCGATCGACAAATCAACAAAAAAGCAACTGAAATGGTAAGTAAAATTTATCGATTTTAATATTTATAATTGTTTATAATGATGAATTACACATCAATGCGCAAAGTAAACAATCTATAGAAAGAATTTTACCTTCTAAAGATCTTTACAGTTTGATGTAAAAAAAATTTATTTCGTACATAAAATGCAGATCGATTCACTCATCGATTAAATCAGCCCTCGATATCCAAATCACTTCACAGAAAAAAAATCCATTCTCCCTTCAATTTTCACTGATTAAACAATTAAGCAATTAGCAATAGCTGACGAGAGCTCAGCCCGTCGTGAAAAGAAGCCAAAGCGCGCGCTGGTGGCGCAATATTCCAGCGAGTGCGCATCGCGGGTCTGTCGGCAAAATTCGTCCGTTTACCATGTGGCAGCGTCGCTGCCCTGGGTCAAATTAAAAATCAATTTCGCCCCCGCGCTGGATGGCCGCGATTCGCGCTACTCGCCTAAACGCGCACCCGCCCCTGCAGCCGGAGCCGACATCTCTCTACCGCGACCTCAGCCCCCGGATTTTGCGGCAAAGCCTCTTAGGAGGTCGTGCGTATGAATCGCTCGTAGCGAAATGGGGCCTGACGCCCCGACACTGCCGAGATTTCGTGGCTGATGGAGAGCTCCGCGTGTCTGCACACGACGAGCGCACGGCGGCGCAGTTTATTCGTAATTATGCGGCGGCTTGTCGGGCTGTGGCCTGTAAACGCTTTTGCAGTTTAAACGCAAGGCGGAGATGAAAGATGCATGAAGCGCCGTGAATGAATTGCCGTACGGGTGCAACGTAATATCGGAACAATTATGTTATATCGGTTTGTGATTCTTATACACTCAGAAAAATTTAATCCGACTGGTAGAAGAATCCACTAAATGACAGTGGAAAATTTATTTATTATAGAATCAAACTGATTTATGCTGTGAATAACCGGACAATCATTTACGATTAATATGTTAAAACGTAAACGAATTTTTCTTCGAATAAGTTCAATCAATCTTGATCGGGGTTGGCTTCAATTGTTGGTATTTTATGTGATTTCGGGGTGAAGAGTTGTAGGAACTAAAATTACTTCAGTAAATATCGAAAAAAAACATTCAAAATCTGCATAAATTCATGAATTCATGTTTTTTTTTTTTTTTTGTTTTTTTTTTATACACTGAAAAAAAAATTTTGTTGATTCAACTAAATATATTTAGTTAATAGACATTTAGTTGATTCAACTAAACA
>JAWWEP010037268.1:0-12964 GCA_035582995.1 Sycophila quercilanae | reverse complement strand
AGGACACTTTAAAGAACATTTCCTGTTAATTTAAAAAAAATTGTAAGAAATTTGATTTGCCGGAGAACGTCCTTAATGATGTTTGCTTTGTTTCATTTATAATAGTTACGTTTTGTACTTTTTTAAAGGCTTGATTACTTCTTTAAACTTTTTAAAGTGTAATTTAAAGTACCAATTTGAATTTTTGCATATTGTCTTCGATTGTTATTTTTTTTTTATAAATTTTATTATTTTAAAACTTTTTTTATAAACTTACGTCTAAAAATTTATTATGATCTGGCATTCCGATTATTATAATCAGTCAGAACAGTTTAATTTGAAAAAATATTTTAAATAAATTTTTTGTATTAATTTACAATGTTACAACTATCTAAGTAATTTTCTAAGTCACTATCTAAGTAATTTTCCTTCGGCTATTCAATGCGAACAAAATTTGTGTACATCACCTCGAATTGATTCTCGAATTTAAAAATTTGCAACGTCGCATGAAAATTTCTAAGCGCTAGACAAGGATGTATAGTTTTGTCATCTCTGTCTAGCGCCTAAATTGTTCTTCGAGAATCAATTCGAGGCGAGTGTACATACATCCTCTGATATGCAATTCAATTCAACCGGAATGTCATTGTTATTTTAATGCAGATAACCTCAAAATGAATGTTAGACAAGTGATTATGTTCGAGGATCACAAATTATTTTATTTCATTCATTAGTTTGTTAGTTATAATATAAAGTATTTACTTACAATTTATAACTACATTTAGTAAATTAATTAAGATGATAAAAGGTTGGAGCTTCCCAAAGAATGCAGTGCGGTGCATGCGCTGCAACTGCAGCCTCGACTGATCGATCAGCTGTTCGGAGTGCACGCGAAGCGGAGCAAACAGCTGTAGAGTTGGTATTAGTTCAATATAGCTACGTTAGTTCGGCTGCACTTGCTAGTATCGAATAGAGCGAATGTCATTCGTGAGTTGGTAAGATTGAATTTACTATCTTACCCGGGGCTTACAAATCCCTCAGCGTTTTATAAGAATAAAAATAGTACTTATGATCGTGTTATGTAAAAAATTAACCGTTTATTTAAAATATTCTTCAAATAAAATAAATTAAAAAAAAGTATACTCTAAATTCCTCTTTTTTTTCGACAGAAATACACGAAGGAAAGTGAATTAATTTTTTATCAAACTAAAATACCAAATAAAGATAAACAAATTGCATTAACACATTTTATATTTATCTATAGTTTTAATTTAAATAATTATTTTATTCTACAAAAAAGTTTTAATCTATGAAGACCGATTAAATTTTTCCAATCTTACAACATCCAGTATATAATCGTCTGTAATACTGGACGCGACTCGCTAACTAAATTTAATTAATGCAGCAACGTAAAGAGTTTGGTTAAAAACAAAAATTTAAATGAATGTATGAATTTTATTGAATATTGCGTCTAATAAAAATACAAAAAAAAAATAATTTTTCGCGAAAATCCTTAATCAACGCAATCTCTAAAATGAAACAGCAAAATCCGCAATAATTATCCGGTAGACTCGAGCCGAACACAAGAAGACTGGGCTCGAGTCTCCTTCGTTGGGTGCGTGCGCGCGCGCTCGCCAAAACGCGCAGCTTGATGGCCATTTCAGGGCTGACAGGGCGATTAAGGCACAATGCAGGCGCGCCCGGGCATCGGCCAAACGAGATTCATTTCCCACGCGCGCTCGCGCATTTATGCGCGCGCGCCCGCGCAAACTCGAGAGAGGGATGGACCGATTGCGGCCTATGCCTATCGCCTGATGTTGATGGATCGGTTATGGCTTTATGGTCCTCGCGTCGCACTTTTTCTCCGCTCCGCTTCTTGCATATGTATTTTTCCCATATATAACTATCTTTTTCTCCCCCCTCCTTTTTCATTTTTCTCCCTATCGCACGGGCGTGCCTCGCGTTTTTCCCTTTGTTTTTTGCGTGCTCCAGTGATTTTCGCCGCTTTTTCTCCGGCTACGTGGAAAAAAAAAGTAGAGTGACAGAGTGAACGATGATATCCATTGCGAGTATTTCGAACGATTTTATTGATTTAGAAAAATTATTTTTCATCAATTTTGTTTCTTTCGCCGATACAGATTAATACAAATTTAGTGTTGTTATACCTAAACTGCGTTTCTGAATTAATGATAGCCAGTAGGTTGACAAAAAAAGTGGAAATAACATTTTCAGTGTAAAAATTAATTAAAAGTACTCATTTATAATGTAACAGAAATTTGTAAAATACTTTTTTCCTTTTCAGAATATTTTGAAAATATTTTCAATTAGTATTATTAGTAAAATTTTTCTTACAAGTTTTGCCAATTAAATTATAGTAATATAATATTTCTTTCAATCAACTACATATTTTTAAAACTAAATTCAGTTTACAGTTTCAAAAAAGTATTTACTTAATTTAAGGAATTTATTTACTTGACAAAATTTACTTTTTTTTTTTTGCAGTTCTAATAAATCTATCTAATTATGTGGTGACGTTTTACCGAATAAGTTAATCTAAAAAAAATTAGTTTAAATACTAATTTTATTAACCAGTATATTGCTAAGGAAAAATAATCGGTAAGTTTAAAACAATTTCAGATAATTTTATTTAATTTCAAAATTTTTATTTTACTATGCTCACTACATTTATATAGCTTACTTACGTACTTTTCTTTTGTAAATCAATTTTGTGCGAGGATAATTCTGCCCATCTATTTTATTAAACAAAAGAATAAATAAATTTAACTCTTACGGCATCGTTCTAAAAATATTAATCTCTGCAAGCCTGTACGACCTATCAAGCAAATTAAAAATTCGAATTCACTTAAACGTATCACTATCCGATTATCCGATTATCCAATTAAAAAAAAGAAAAAAAAAAGAACAGCACTACCAAAGATGATGGAGCGACTGGACCCACGAATCTCGTTCCCCATTAAAACATTAGCGTCGAGCGACGATGATACACATCTCTCGTAATCCCCGACTCGCCTCGTCCGCGTGCCGTGCACTTCGACTTCATAAAACTCAGATGGCCCGGCGCGATATCTTTTGTTCGATCGGGACCGGCGTGCGCCCGACGCGCGCCTCGCCGGGGCTAATTGCCCGTCGCGGTCACGCGTGAGAGATGGCCGCCTCGCGATTATTGCATTAGGCGCACGTGCGCGGTAATGCGCGGGAAATATGCGAGCGCGCGCGTCGTTTCGCCACCCCGGCGGAAATTCAAAAACGCCCCCTCAAGGACCCAGCGCCGCGATTTATGGGCATCTCGCGCGCAACGCCTCCTCTCGCCCGTATATATGTACGCGCGATCGACTCCTATAATACATGCTAATTAGACGTCGAGCCGCGCGGCCGGCCACGCGATAGCATTGTAATTATTGCGACCTTGCACGAGCGTCCCTTATCGCAGTTCGTTAAATTAACGGAGCGAGATTAAAAAAGAAAATTTCAGACTTGCTGTGCATAGGCTACGTGGCCGACGAGGGTATCTTGGTGTATATACATCATTTTTATAAGTAGATAGGAAGATTGTGGCACGCTATGCTGCAGGTTCGAGAACGAAATTGACTGCGATTCAAACCCTCTTAAAATTAATGAGTGATTTAAATAGTCAGTTATTTTTAAATGAAATTTCTCTTATTCTACAAATTTTAAATTTCCCGCGCTCTTCTCGTTTGACGGCTTGCCAGATTTTCCAAGAACGGGGACATATAGATCTTGCTATTTGATAGATTTAGATTGCTCTAACCTTGATCAATTGGTCAAGTTAAACCTACTCAATTATTAATTTACAGCTGATATTGTTATTTGAATTCTACGTCTTGATCTTGAAATCGCGCGAGCCGTCAAAGGACATAAGCGCGGGAAATTTGAATTTCCTTTTTAAATCTCTTTAGAATAGAATAGAATAGAATGGTTGTTTATTGCAAATTACAATATTTACAAATAATGATGATTTGTAAATATTGTAAACTTTAAACTAATTTTATGCTGATTATGAAAGAAAAATTACTTTTCATATTATAGTATTAAACAATTCTTTATATATAAATAAATTAGGTGGGCTACTAAATCTATTGAATGGCGAGTACTATAAGTCTGGATCTCAAAATTGTGCGAATGATGTGACGATATTCAGCAGAGTGAAATAAACTTCCAAAATCTTATTAATTAAGAGTATCATAAGAAAGATACACCAAGTTAATCAGGTTCTGGTAGAGTTTACTTTTCTCTAATGTTTTAAAAGTGACCAATTAAAATAGACCTTTTAATTAAAAATAAGAGGCGTGTGTGTGTTTTTTTTCTTTTTCGTGAAAAGTGACAATTTCACGTTCACACCAAATAATTGCGTCAAAGAAATTAAACCTTAAAAGAACGAACAAATATTTCTCTCTCTTCACATGAAGTGCTCCGCACGCCTCAATCTTCCTGCAGTACCAATGTACAAACGCGTTTGAAACAGAATACCGCACGGATAATTTTAAGCGTGCGTTTTCGACCGACGTTCCGTCGGAGGAAAGTTGAAAAACGAGAAGGAAGCTCATATTAAATAAAGTTTGCGGGAAAAAAAGTAGAGGGGGGGCGAGGAGGAAGGAAAACTAAGGGAGATAGAGGCGTATCAAAAGAAGATGCGCGGGATGTTGTATAAAGCGGCGGAAGGAGGGAAGTTACTCCGCGGCAAAACTTCCGGACTGCAAATCGCTACTCCCCGCCTCTATATACGTAGATAGAGAGATATATATACGTATATACGTATGGTATGCCCGCGCGCGTCTCGGAAAGTTGGGGCGGACGCGGCGGCGGCTGAGCGAGGGAGAATCGCGGCTTGAAAGAGGGAGAGAGAGAGGGGAAGAGGGAAATTGTACGGAAGCCACCGATTAAAATTCAGTCCGGCACGAGTCTGGCCGCCTTATTTTGGCATTACGGCCAACCCCGGGATCTTAATTTCCGCGGCTTTTAATCGAATCATTTAATTTGCGCTCTTGTAGCGGCGCGCCTCTCGGCCTCTCGTTCGGGCCCGTCGCGCCGTTCGAGGGGGCGTCGCGCCGAAAAGTTAACTGACGCGCCGCTCGGTTGCACCTTCACCATCCGCGCGTTATATTCAATTATTAATTTCTTGAATATTGAATTAATGTCCGTCCCGGGAAAAGTTGAGATTTCCTGGATGATGTACCCTTAGTATACGCGGCCGGACGCAGTCGCTTGTAGTAGGTATTTTTCGTGTGCTTAATTGTGCGTAAAAAAAGTGTGCTTGAGCATCGATCGCTAGAATTTAGTGCATTGACGAATCATAATAATGTCGATCTTTTGTCAGTTACAATTTGAAAATGAAACTTTTCAATTATATTTGCCAAAAATTTAGAATTTTTTTGGCGTTATCTCAGCCTACCGGTTCAAATAAAGCCGACAAAAAAAGGAATAAAATAATAGAAGTGACAGACATTAGAAATAATTCAAACAACGGATTGAACAACTTCAATATTATAGCAGATTACTTGTTTACGTCTTGATATCTTGATATATATATTCGTTCATATGAGATAACTCTAAAAAGTAAATTTTCCACAAAAATAATTAAAACGTCGCTGTCAATAGATTGATAGTTATCTCAAATAATTTCACATTTTCTATTGAATGTTGTTAACAAAAATCGTATTGTGCAAACAATAATTTTGGAATTAAAAAGGGCATAAAAAAGGAGCAGCATGGAGGCCCAGTGAGAACATCGTAAAACACGTTTTTAGAAAATTTTTTTATTAACCATGTTATAGCTTTCTCTGTGAAGTTAGCAAAATATCTTTGGTTAACAAATTTTTATAAAAGATAAAGGAAAAATGACCTAAAGTTTCAAGAAAATTCGTAAAACAAAAGTGAGACACTCTCTTTGTAAGTTCTTAACTAGTACATTTAACAGAATTGGAGCAAGATAAAAGAACGGTCGAAGGTAAATATTAGATACACTGCGCGTGAGATTAATAGATAAGACAGTCTTCAGACTGGGAAAAATAGGCATGAAAGTTTACTACAAATTGTTTGCGATGTAGGTATATCAAGATATATTTAAAATATGGATTTAAAAATTACAGTTTTTATAGTAATAAATATTAACGAATGCATTCTTGAGAATAGCCTTGATTAACACATTCGATAAAATAATAAAAAAATTTAAGTAGTTTTTTTAACTTTTTGAGATATTTACTCGACTGATTTTGATTCTTACAATTCTTCGGCTCGAAATCCAATACCAGTAAAGTCCTTTTCTGCATTGGCAGGTCACAGTATTGCAGTCACCGAAATTTAATAAGTTTCGAACTTTAGAAGGTCATATCTTTAGATACAGTATGTAAAAAATATCAAGTTAGAGCTTATTTTAATAACAAATTCCACGACAACAGTACTATAAAAGAAAGAAAGCAACAATGACAGTAAATAAGTAACAAGATATGATACGAAATCTACATGCACACTCCTGATCAAATCCAGCTGAACACTTGTAATAAGCTTTTCGTCGTATTTTTTGAAAGTGTGAAAACCTTACGACTCTAAGGCGTACGCGTCAGTGTGATCGCGGCAATCGGGAAAGTATCTGTAATGCGAACGTGACTCTCCGCCAGTCGGAGTCTCTCCCGTTCGATAAGTCCGAGAGCGCCTCACGGATCGTTAACCATTCCGCTCGAATAATCGTGAGGGAACAGATTCACCTCCTCCCTCGACGAACCGGTAATAGCGTCGATAACTTTCTTCATGGTCCCCTCCTTCAAAATTCGAGACGTCGAGCACTGCGCGCGACTCGATTTTTTTTTCTCCCGCTGCGCCAGTGCCCCTTCGCCGTTTTATGGATGGCGCAAAGTTTTCAGGGTAACTGCGTCCGATTATTTCTTTTTTTTTTTTTTTGTCTGGTCAGGCTTATACACCGGCTCGTTTATCTTGTTTCTCCTTGTGTTGACAAGGCGCCGATAAGCACGGGGAAGGGGGGAGGGCTAGCTTAGTCACTAAATCTGAAAAAAATGACGAAAGGAGTTGAAAATGAACCAGTCGTGGATAAAAGTGCCCTCACTTTTCATTCTGAAGTGCGATTTTTCACTATCAAAAATTTCGAGTATTTATTTGCTATCGCTGCTGAAAAATTGCAAATCCTCCGGCCAAAAGGAAAAATATATTTTTAGAATTTCGTTTGAAATATTTGACTTTATTTTATTTATTATTATACGTAATCTAATGAATCTACGTAATATTTAAGCAATATTGTTACATCAAAATACTGTAACTGTTATTCAACAAAGGTCTAATAGATTACCATTATATTAGTAGTTCGGGCTGTATAAAAACATCTGATAGCTTTTTAATTTAACTAGGAAAATTAATTTCCTATAGGATTTTTCCTGTTTGTTTGTTTAAATAGAGTTACCTCTTTAAAGGATATCAATAAAGCAATTTGTTAAATTAAGAAATTTACAGTAACTCATTTTCTTTTACATTTTGATGTTTTCAATACAGAACTTACTATTACTAACAATAAGAATAATTCACTTCCTTTCTATATTCCTAGTTTTCACAGTAAAAAGTAAATTTTTTTAATTTCAGTATATGCAATATAGAAATAAGGTAGTAAGGGAAAGGGGATAATGTATATTACTCAAATAATGTCATATTTAGTTTTATTTAAAATTTTATATTGCAAACTGTAGCTCTTTTTATGTTCGTTTAAAAATAGAAATATAATTTCACAGAATAATAATGTTCTAGTGCACTAGTGGGTGATAAAAAAATGATAAAAAGTAATAAGAAACTATTTCTAATTTATAAATTAAATGAGAAAATTATCATTATTGTAGAAATCTGTATAGCTTTTGTTTACTGATTCTACTACTTGTTTCAAACTGTCCTGATTTAAACTTCTGGTCTTTGTATATCCGAAAATAAAAATTTGTTCTGTCTTAAGACTGAAAGTTTAAGTAGATAAAGTAGCTATTTTGGAATTCACACACATTGATAAATTAGTCTTTTTTATAGCTGTAGTCGATTAAAGTGTACCCACAATCCATCCTCAATGACTTCACCAAAAATGGTAGGATATTTTTTCATAGGACCTTCGGATTTCTTAGAAATAGTCAGATTATAATTCCGCAGTATCAAAGCCGTCAACGATTTTATAATCATAGTGGACAATCTTTTGCCAGGGCAACTTCTTGGACCTTCGCTGAATCCCAAGTACGCATATTTATTCATATTCTTATTCTCCGGACTGAATCTATCAGGATCAAAAACCTGAGGATTTGGCCAATACTCTTCGTCCATGTGCAGACAGTCTGGAGACATCAAGACAAAATCACCTGGCCTCAATCTGCACGTCAACCCATCGGATCCTTCCAACGTAATTTCTTCGTTACAAATTTTCGTAATGTCATCGAACACTGGGTTCATGCGCAATGCTTCCAGTATCACTTGATCAAGATAAGATAAATTTTTCATACACTGGAAAGTCAATACACCGTTATTCTCTTTAAACACCAGATGCACTTCTTCTCGAACTTTTTCTTGGATTTTAGTATTTATAGCCAGTCGATACAACGTAAAGCTCAGAGCTGAGCTTACTGATTCGTACCCATCGTACACTATCGAAGTGGATTGCGCCATTATGAAATCTTCCTCTACTTTGTCTACTTTATCCATCGAAAACTGGTACAAGTCCTTTATCACGTCGGGATCGTTCTTCATAGTCTGAATTAAGTTTCTCAGATGATATCTGATGAACATCTTATTTTCTTTAGATGTATAACTAATTCCTAGGAAAGTCGCCAAATTAGGTAATAAATAGCGCAGTGCCCTGCTCACACCGGGGAAGGCATTCGCCATGAACATTCTTTGTGCCATGCTGTAGAATGACGATTTATGAGGCTTATCTTCGAAACTTTCTCCCTCTATTCCAAACACACTCTTTGCTATAATCTCGCTTAGTGCTCTGGAACACAAGTTCTTCAGCTCAAATTCATTAGTTTTATCTTGCTTCATTTTCCGTTCGAGATAGCAGTCCAGCATCTTCCACGCTTCCATCATGTGCGTGAAAACAAAGCGCAACTTCATACTGGAGAAATTGTAAGCCAGTAAAGATCGCGATTCCTTCCAGATCTCGTCTTTCGCGAAAAAGGGATTCAGTGCTGCTATCGGATCCACTTCTCGGTGCAGCGTTTTCAGGTTGTTCCTGAAGCTATTAAAGTTTCGCTCTAAAACGCTTCTTATCAACTCCGGATCGCGGATTATCAGTGCAGGTGTCTGCATAAAGTAACATCCGTACATACTATGATTTCCCATTTTGTCGTAAAGTCTCTTCAAAAGTGAGCCTATGTTTTCTCGAAGGAGGAGCATCGGAAGCAGGTGCCCGACTCCAGGAACGACGTTGGGATCACTTGGCACATGTTCGTTTTTCCAATGATTGTAGTTCCTTGTCAGGTAGTAATAAGTGCAAAACGATGCAAACGTCACTAGCAGTAGAAATACAAGAACCATTATTGGAACTATTTGAATTTAATAAGGAATCTTTAGGAATCGTTTTTTCTTTTACTTGTGTCTTACAGCTGCAGACATTCGCGACTGGCTATTCTTGTTCTCCACAAGTTTTATGCGCATATAGCGAAACATTATCATTATCTCGGACTCTTATCTATGTTTACTGGATTATACTGTAGACGTTTACACAGATCGAAATTAAAATGTATATCACAATCTGCAATATATAAACGTCCATAGATGAAGATCTAAATCTAAGACTCTAAATAAATGTGTATATCTGTCTAGATATTGTTATCTCAATACATTTGCACGAAAATTAATTAAAATTATTATCTGAAGAGGTATAAAGTGTCAGCACGTGAAAGGTGTTGCGGAAAAAATAAAAAGCACCAGATAAAAATAAATTCCACGATCCCATTATTTTGCCTTTGCTACTTTTAATCAGAAGAGCTTAATTAAGCAGTACCTTTTTAATTAGGAAATCGCAAGTGGCAGACGACGGACCTTCCGTACACACGCACCCAGCGCTCATCCCGATGCATAAAAAGGAAGGATCGACGCGCGAAGTGACGACTCGTTCCGGCTCGGTAATGTTTTAATTTCCCATGACGCCGCTCACCTTTCTTTCTCTTTTTTCTCCCTCATCCTCTCTCTCTCTCTCTCTCTCTCTCTCTCTCTCTCTCTCTCTCGCTCTCTCTCACTCTATTTCGTTGGCTATATGTATCTCTGTCTCTTTTTCTCTGTTTTTCCCTGCACACTTTTCGATCGGCCAGAGTGGCCGGGGAGGGAAAAAGTATCGCGAGTGCAAAAACACAGTGGTGACAGGAGCCGTTTCGAGCTTTTTAATCCAATTTGTCCGGGCAAACAAATTTCTGGCACTAGAAGCGCGAGCTAGGATTATGGGCCGGTGGTTTGGATATTGAAAATACAAATGGATTCTCCGCTCGGTGGGCTGCGTTTTGCGGAGTTGATAATTAAGTTGGACTCGTCGCTCGCGTTCGAATTCGGACGAAGTTTGCACGAGCGGGCGCATTTTGCAACGGAACGGCCCCGTACGGTTTTACATCTCATTTAACTTTTTGTAGACGCGGCATTCTAATTAATTTAATTTATTTTATCGCGTTATACGAACATCCGGACGGACGTTTATTATTTTAACTTTTATGAAGTCATTTTATTTGATTGAGCTTTGGTTGGGAGATGTGCTGTTTGGAAGCCTCTGAAATAAATCTGCTATTCAAAGTATGCGCATGCGTGTGTAAGTGATAAAATAAATTAATTTTGTTTTGGCAATATGTTTCAGACACTTTAAACAATAATAAATGCTTTATAAAAGTACGAGCTTGTATACTCAATTTAAGATAAAAACATATCGAATATTGTCCATTTTTATATAAAAAAGTAAAATTGAACACCCTTCACACGCTTAATCATTTTGATAACATTTTTCAAAAATAAATTTTAGAACAACTAGGAATTAAATTTTCTAATTTAATAAACTAAAAATTTAAAGAATAAAAATTCTTCCCGAATTTCGATTCCCTTTAACCGGAGATTTATCCATTGACCAATCAAATCGCATCGTTAAATGTCACTCGTTCTCCCACCATCGTTATTTCAGTAGAGGAATCGCTTATTTCAAAACAATAATAGCGAGCTCTAAAAAAGCCTTAAAAAAAACAACGTTAATTTTATTATTTTTTACCCCACTAAAAAAAAAATCCCCGCTCTGTAACCATAAACGTACGTTATAACATATATCGCGCGCTTGAAATATTACGTTCTGTTAAAATTCAATAACAGTATTATTTGTGTCGGCACGCGGAGCATTTCGCTCGAAGCGCGTACCTGAGGCAAGGTCGTCGCGCTCGCATCCGCGAAATAAAAAAAGAGGCGGAGAGGGTGAATAAAACGTATCGACCACGACGCGCGCGCCGGGCGAGGGTGAAAAGCGCACCTGAGCCCCGGCACATTTTCCGCTTACTCGCGATTTTTTCTCCCCGCCATGCGACACGCAAACTCCGGGCATTAACTACGCCCTCTCCCTCCTTTTCCGGCACATCGAAGCCTTCCTTTTGCGCCGATAATTTTTCGGCGCGCCGCTCACCTGCTCCCTACGGGTCCTCCCGATTTTCTTTCGTTTTTTTGTTCGGGGAAAATTAATGCCCGCAGCCTGGAAACAAAGCTGGGCGGCCGTTTAACTTTGATAAAGGGGCCGTGGTGTCCGACGCTCGTAAATGACGTTTCTTTCTCGAGTCACTATTTAATGAGGCGAGGCAGCTGGGGCGCAAAGTCCGCCTCGCACCGGCTAAGTCCTGACTTCAAAAGCAAAACCTCTTATCTGAAGTCGTGCACGCGAAAAAGCGCCGGGGAGCCGGAAACTTTGGGAGAAACAAAGGTGGTTGCTTTGTGAGCCAACGGCGATATTAACCGGGCGGTCGGGGGATCGCGCACGCCCGCGGGGAGGAGGATGAGTTTTTTTTTTTACCTGACTGATGAAATACAACGCGTTGAAATTATCTTATCAACTTTAAAGTACGGTATAACGAGATGCTCCTATAAGTAGATGAACGAAAAATGTTACAAGGGATAATGGAGGTGCTCCTGAACACTGAAAAAAAATTAGTAAATCCAACTAAATGTTTCTTTAAAGTTTTGCCAAGTAAATATTTCTTTGAATCAACTAATTATTTAAGGGTACGCACATTGATGCACGTGTTACGGTATTTAAGGTAGAAGTAGAGTCTCTTTCCTCTAGAAAGGAAATTATTTTCCGGAAGATTCAACTGCAAAAATTGTTTAACTGTTTTATGATGTAAATACAGAAAAAGTAATTTCTATCATTTTTATATTTCCATCTTAAATTCTATTGGTTTATTAAAACTAACATTTGATCGAATACTCTCCGGCGCATTTACTTTTGCATTTCAATCAAAGTTTTTTTACTTTGTGTTAGAGGAAGCAGAGATTATCCTTTAAGAACCAACAGAATTGAATAAATGTTTTTTAAATTTAATAAATATAGATTTTTGGGTCTACCTTCACGATAGTCTTACCTTAGTTTTATAAAATCAGCAAATTTATAAGACAAAATGTTCTTTTCAGAATCTATATATCTAAAATGCGACAGACTTAACTCTTAGTTTATGCTCACTTTTCAAGACTTTTCAAAGTTTCGCCGTAAAAAAATCTCTTTAAAATAATAAAAGTATAACTTCACTCGAGGTTAAACTGTAAATAAAAAACATGTCTGTGCTGGTTATTGATCAAAGGACAGCTAAAAGAATCTACCTTATTTTAAAGTAAGAGGCGATATTGCAATTATTAATATCATTTTACTCTAAAATTAAAAAAATATTTTAATAGTATATTTCGATACAAGTGCGTAAAAGTTGATTCTCGCAAGTGCGTGAGTTTATCGCCCGAGCGAAGCGAG
>JAWWEP010037257.1:0-12966 GCA_035582995.1 Sycophila quercilanae | reverse complement strand
CGGCGGTTACTCAGGGTTTCACAGATTCATAAGTTGATACTAAAGAACTATTACCATGAGGGGGCGCAGCTGTAGCGTGGGTCAATTCGAAATACCAGAATATGGCCATATTAGGCGCATGCCCATATTAGGCACAGGTACCTTATCTTTAATCTACACGCAGTAATATAAAAGCTTTTATGGCGATCATTTTGAATAATGGTGAATTAATAATATAACACTACGAACTCTTATCAATACAAGCCAACGGTGAAAAGAGCGCTAAAAATCGATCAACGATGATGATTAATCTTTCTAAAAGGAAATAAGTGTAGCGATGGGTGGGTCCGCCTTATACGATGAAAATAAAAAATACCGGAGAATCGCATTTTCATCTTTCGTAATTAATATTAGGTGGGCTATTTTCGGATACGCCGCAAAGGAAATCTATATATGCATCTTCTGAATAAAGCAAAGTAGAATTTTAGTAGTTCGTTGAACTTATGATGAAAAACTGTTTGACTCTTTAGTTACAATATTGTAAATATTATTTAAATGTGATTATTAATTTGTTAAATTATTAATTAAATACTATCTCATTAATTCTAATGAATATATGCAGCTTCGATCTACTTGATATAATGTAACGTGTTGCATAGGAATTACAGGTTTACGAACAAATTATGTCACTAAAATTTGTAAGTATTAGCCATCAAGGTAATCAACAGGATAAAATTCGTTATATGCCTATACATATTTATTGATTAATTCAATATATTAAGTGTTTACCTACAAATATGCAAACATATTTTTTTTTAAAGTACAGTGAAGCACCTCGAACAAATTATTTGAACGAAAAATTATGAAGCTTTTTACGCAGAAATTACAAAACTTCACCAACAGTCCATTAAATTTCAGGTAGAAATTACAAAGATCCCGTAACAATTTCCAGAGTTTGTAAAGTTTTTTCGCATAATTTTTATCTGGAGAGCCTCACCGTTATTTTTACGAGAAAATTCTTTCCTTGTACAATTATTGTCTTAATTATCAGAGACCGATTCCGAAAGAATAGGTATAGCCCATTAGAGTCCGTAAAAAAAAATTACAAGATCTTCATCGGGAATGAACAGAAAGCGAAGCGTAAATACACACCCGCGCTCAGCCGCTCATGCGGGGATAAATATCAGAGCTTCCTCGTCCTTTCCCTCCTGCAACAAGTGTTCGCAGCGATCGATATCGGACTGCGCGCGCGCACCTCGGTCTTTGCGTCACGTCGCCGAGGCGCGGCACCCCCTTCAAGTGCTCTATACCTCGCCCGTGAAATTCCGCGTCCCGAAAATTCTCCGGGCCATCGTACCCGATTCAGGGGGCAGCCCTTCTCGTATCTGTCTTGGAGGGAGAGTAGAACGAGCAAGGACAAATCCGAGGGGACACTTCGAAACAGGCTTATTCCGATTTAACTGCCGTCCTCTAGTACCTGTTGCTAACTCAGCGTTATCGCCGAGGCAATGGCTTGAAGACACGCGGCGGCGATGTGTTAATTTTGAATTATTGGCTCTACAATCACTCGCTCCTTGGGGGTCTGTTTACAAGGCGATACCGCATAGTGTTTATAATTTTTCAACAGCGATATATTTATTATTCAGGGAGTTTACTTTTGATCGATCCTTTAATTTATACGTGACGATAGTTATAGTTAAGCCGCATAAATTTTTTAACGAAAGTTATAACAAAAATTTTTTACTTTTATGCGAGAAGTCAGTCGGGTGAACTGGAAGTAGAATTCAATATCGCGCAGTGTCGAACTGTCAAATCCCCTCGAGGAATCTAATCAAGACTTTTTCACCGAAGTTAGTTCAATTTTTCCATCTCGAATTTTCGTTCAACTTTTCGAATAAAAATTGCGATGCATTATAATTTGAGAGGTATAAATTTACCGACGAAAAAAGAAGTATTTTTCATCGAAAGAAAAAAAAAAAAAAGAATTCCTCCTCCCGAGATGTCCTCAAAATATCAAGTTTCCGAGAAAAATCACCGTTAAAAGAGTGACAAAGTGTCCTGCCGACAAGCCGATCGATTGCCCCGCAGGAAAGCGAATCCCCTACTGCGCGTAAAAGGGCGGCCACGCACCGTCGGGCGCATAAACAGCGCGATGATCCTCGCTATACGGTTATTATTCCGCAGTTCTCGCGGCCAGGTGCGATATTACACCCTGGAGCGTCTCTCGTTTCGCCAAGGGGGAAGAGACAAGAAAGGAGAGGTGACGCCGGATGCCCACGCGCGCCAGCGATCGAAGGCCCGAGAATCGCGCCCAAGTCAAGGACACGCGTGTACCGCCGCTCCTAATGCGTTCTCCCTCTTCTTGTCGGAGAGGACGAAACTTTTAAATGTATATTTACGCAGTCGAGTTTACTCGGGTTTTTTATATATAAAAATTCGAACCCCTTATTATAACTGGATCTTTCTGTAATAACTGCGTTATACTGAACTTTGAACTTTTTCATGTCAATCGAGTATGTACGAGTGGAAAAATTCGATGCCACTTCACGATAACGTCTTTAACAGCAAAAGGTCGATGATGAGTTAAAAGTTTGTTCTCGAGCTTCATAAAAAAAAGAACGGTGATTTAATTATAAAATAGCTTGCGCTCGTGCTATTCACTTATTTAAACAAAAAATCCTCGTATTTTATTAGTAGAATTTATTGGAGCCTAAAATACTAATTTGCTTTACGGAATCGAATAAATACCTCCCCGAATACCAAATTCTCCTTTACCCAACTTTTCAGCCTCTCCAAATAAAGTGCTTTCAGTCGCTCTTTGCGCCTGGCATTTCATCCCGGACGAGTAGATCGCTTCGCAATCACATTCGAATTCTTCTATATATATATACATATATCTACATCTCATGCTGTGTGCGTAACGACCAGTTGCCGAAGGAACGAGCACGCAGTCGTGCGCGGGCGCTTTTTCGTTTGTTTACGTCAGTGTGACCGCGTCGTGCATGTGCCCGCGGAGCGGGATTATGCACCGCTCGATATCGAGCGGGTATTTTCATTCATGACTTCGCGGCCGTACACGTGTGCTTTTCTCGGCGGATTTATACAACACACAAAAGTATATGTATATATACACCTCACGCGGCGCGCTTAATCTGATGATATGCCCAGGTATATTTGAGTAGGATTTCTATTTTTAAACGGAACGGCAAAAATTCCTCGCCGGATTCTCTCGCGTATGCCACATTGTTTTCGCATAGTCGGGAGTGCGAGTCAACGGGGATTCGGCTGGAGCTTGCGACGTTTCTCTTGTAATCGGCGAAGTTTTGTCGCGAAAAGCCAAAGTTGATCCGCAGCAAAGAGAAAAGTTATTGAACTTTCATGAGGCTTGGAGGACTAACTTAACTCCACCTCCGGAGGAATGTAATCCGACGCAATATTTGCGAACGACATTAGGTACTTTACTATATTGCAACTTGCTCTTCTGATTTATTTTCTTTCTGTACTTAGCGAGCGTCTTTGTATAATAAAGCGTGTTTGTATGTAAGGGGGGTTTTCAAATAAGGAACGCTGAATTGCGTGATTTATTTTTCATCAAAGTTTGCTTCAATTAACGGCAGTAAACAGCTTTAATAATAAATCAGCGTACAAACTTGCAAAGTTGAAATTTCGTAAGTAAGAATAAACAGCTGGGCTCTTAGAAAGATTGACTGGGTGATTATTATGCTAAATTGTTATTTTTATATTTTATCGACCTAATTATTTTTTTAATGGAAACAAAAGTGAATTCTTTTAAATATATACTGTACAAGTACCTACTATACTTATGCCTTTTTTTCCGAAAGAAATATCGCAGAACCCGAATTTTTTATAATAAACTATAAACAAATCCATTCGCAGACTAAACAAAATCTTCTTTTCATCGTAGTCTCATCAAAGAAAATTTTTCATCGAAATAAAATTCAGAATATCCACGCGTACCCGTTTGAAAACTCCGCACGTCCTCGCTTTGTACACATCTGATAAATTCGCGCTCTCCTCGAATAACGTCATAAAAATTCAATGAACAAACGGAGATAAATCTAGGAATCGTCCTCGACGAGTATCCGGCAGCTGCTGATGCCAACAGAATGGCCGATCGAGCCCCCAGGCGCATATATAGGTACGCAATACGCGAGGTTTCGCGGCTCGTCGCCGAGAGAATGGGCTCGTTCAGTAGAACAAGCCCAATGCGGTCAGACGCGTGCGCACGCGCTCGCGGCTACTCAACTCGTCGCTCGCCGTCCACAGCCCACCATCCGTCTCCCCTCTTACCTCTTCCCCCTTGTCAGTCTCCTTCACCTAAAGGCCGTGGCTTCACCGTTCGTGCCGCTACGACGACGTTGATTATTATCACTGCGATATACGATCGCTATATTTAAACTTCCGATCTATTCAATTTGCGTGACACCTGCGTGAAAATACTATATTAACTCATTCATTGTAATTAAATAACTTTTTTTTTTTTTAATTAACTAAAAAATTTTAGATAATTAGAAAGTTCAACGCGCTTCGAGCGTCCACTTTTTTTAATCGTATATTTGCAATTTTATAAGTTAGATTTTTAAATTCTGCGCCATTTAACTGGATAATACTTCACAACGTCCTGCCATCTTTTTTTAAGAGAGGATTCGATCTATTCGAGTTTAGCCACACTGAGAGAAATTTCTAGTAAAAATTACTATACTCTAGAAAATACATCCAGTGAAATTCACTGACTGTCAGTGAGGATCAGGGCATTTCCTAGCAAATGCCTGACAAATCAGTGAATTTCACTGGAAGGAATTTAGATAGTACTGTATGGAAAAGTAATTAGAGACTGGTATTATGAAAAAAATTACTATACCGTATAGTAAAATTTGCCATTAATACAGTAAAAAATGACAATACTGTCTGGCAAAATTGACTATGAAGTATGCTAACTTTTTTCATATTTTCAGTCTGTAACCACTTTCCTATACAGTATAATAATTTTTACTAGAAATACAGTAATTTTCACTAAACATTTATCTCAATGCAAACGCAAGATTCTTATAATTATAGATTAATTAAGAATTGTCCCCTTCGTTACAAATATTCCGCATACGAAGCGAAGGCCGTTACATCAAAAGTATCGCATCTGGCCAAAGCCGCATGAAATCAGAATTGTCCCCTTCATTACAAATATTCCGCATACGAAGCGAAGGCCGTTACATCAAAAGTATCGCATCTGCCCAAAGCCGCATGAAATCAGAAAAGAAAGAGATAATATATACTATACCGGCGTAAAAGCCATCGATTAGCGGATGACGAAGCAACAATCCGACAACGTCCTGTCGCCCCCCTCCTCGAAATGGAGAGACATCGCGAAGATAGGGCGCGAGATGCGGAGGAGGGAGACAGCGCGATCGCACGCTCCGCGCGGGCGTCTCGGTTGTAGTCCGTCGGCCGCGGCGGCGGGGCGCGCGATCGATTTGAAATCCAACGCGCGCGCGCTCTTCTTCCCCCGGCGGCGACTGCACGGTGGCGGCCGCCCCCACTCCCCCCCCCCTTTCCGGCTCGCGGCGCCGTGGCGACAGTCGGTGGCACCGAACCGCCGAAGTCGGACGTCGCTCGCGCGGCCGCCCTCATCCCCCGAAAAACAGTGATCACCCCCGCTCCCTCCGAGCTGTGCTCCCGAGTGCCCAGGCGGTATCCCCCTCGCAACGTCAGTCGCGACCAAGAGGCAGAAGCGCAGCCGAGGCACCCTCAACCGCCGAGCCGGGAGGTGGCGCAGCATCGCCAAGGAGGCAGCGTACGTAACATGAGCCAGCAGTGAGCCGAGCGTCACGCCCAGGTAACGTCATATCTCCTCGTACGTTCCTGAACTATCCTCTTCCTCTGATTACATCTATGCCTGCAGCTAATTCTATTTAAGCGATGATTGCGCCAAAACTTGCAAGCTCCTATGAAAGCTTTCGTGCGCTAATATAAATATATATATGTATATATATCAAAGTAAATCGTCGATTTTTTGGAGCGATATATAAAAGCGAGGGAGCTGAAGATAAGAAAAGGCGTCAGTTTTCCGCCTAATCAGGCGCGCGGAATGGTCGCCGGGGACGTACGCTCAGGTAATTGAGTTAGGCAAACGGCGCGACGCCCGGCGAGAGCGCGCGCACCGATCCTATAGGTCAGCGTGGCTCGAACAACCTGATGCGCCTCTCGGCGCTGCGAGCCGACGGCATCGTCGACTGGCCGCTCTCCGAGGCGCTGATCACTGCCGGCGGCGAGAGCGCCGGAAGGGAGGGTAATTACTTTCTGCGTGCGGCTTCGCGCGAACGGAGGCTAGTAATTTTCGGAAATTTACGATCGATGATTTGGAGAGGATGAAGGACGTTGCAATCCTCCGATTTGCAGCTAGCCTTCGATAATTGAGATTGTTAAAGAAATTATGCTTAAATTATTTTTTTTGTTCCTTTTCTTGTTTGGGATGAGATGTTGATTTATAATTTTGGAGAAATTCTCAGTGGGTAGGGAATTTAATAAGCGAGATGTTTTGGACGCGAAAAGTGCATTAGTCAAACTCTAAAAGCTACCGCCAGACGATCAATCATCCGCAAATACGCTTGAAATGTAATAATGTATGCGTTTGTGAAAAGATCAACGTGACTCTGTAGTTTTCGAAAAACACCATAGTCATCATATCACACTGTATAGCGCATACTCAATTTCGAAAGCACTATTTTCACTTTAAGAAATTATGTAATGTAGTTCTCATAGTTTTTAATGACTACTCCATTGCCGAATATGCACGAGATAAGCCATATATGAATAACTTTGTTTACCCTTAAAAAAAAGTGTTATCTTACTAAAGCTCAATATCGTTAGCTTAGCATTCAAAATTAAAATTCCGTTGAAAAAGCCAGAAAGTATAGGAGTACAAACCATAAAGATAAAATTAATAAACGTTTTACGATCACCGTGGTCACTATCTCGCGTGTTATTCAAAGGACGATGCGCGGCGCGAGATAAAAGATAACGGGTTTAGCTCGACCGGGACAATCCGGTAAGATAAAAGAGGGCCTGCTCCGTTTTGCGAAAATGAAATTGGATCTCGGTGTTATGCGCGGCTACATTTTTCGAGCGTGCGCTTCGTCGCCAACGCACAAATCCTTTTAACACGCGTCCCTCTCCTATTTTTTTTTTAGGAAATAAAAGCGACGAGCTGCACCGGCCTATAAAGAGGCAGCCGCAGCTGCCGGGGCTCCGAAACTGCAGGTACGCACCCAAACGAAAATCGCATTAAATTTTTATATCCCACGCGTGGATGGGTTTAATATGCGCGAGGCAGTATAACCGGCGCTCTAAAAAAAGAAACAGCTCGTCACCGTATAAACATGCCTGGCGAACCAAAACACTTCGGAAGTAATATTCAAAGGCTTTGCATGTGTTTCAGTTCCACTAAAAAATTTGCACGATCCCTCGCAAGTTTGTTACGGTAAAAAAAGAAAAAAGGCAGACACGCGACTTAAAAATAAACAAGCACATTACACGTATAAGGGAAGTCAAGGGGGGCACGGCAAAAGCCAATCCATTACGGCGCAAAAGCCGAGGTAGAATAGCCGATATCGATTTTGCTCAGACTTTATGCTTCTTCTCTCGCCTGTCGCCGCGCGTCCGCCGTTTTTTTTTTCCTCCTACAGCCACTCGCCGACGCGCGGCTTACACGCGCGCGCCGCTCATCCTAAATTCATTAAAAGAGAGAACATCTTGCCGCGGGGTGGCTGGCGCTTGAGGACCCGCCGCGGCCCCGGAACCTTCCGACAGATAACTGCGTGCGTCGATGTTGCTTTTCACGCCGATGGAAAGCGACTAATTACACGATAGCAAAATACTGATGGGCGAATGGGAGTAGGGGTTGAATTTGAAAATCGAAACGAGGAATCAGGGAAAATCTGGGTCGAGTTTAATAAAGTTCCGCGACACGCGAAACCGGCTGCTATACGACGCCTGACGCGTTTACTCCGTCGCCCTATGCAAATCGTGGTATTATCACGAATCGCACTGGCACGAGAGTCGGGGTGACGGTGCAAACGTGATGTTCCGACTTTTCATTAAGGCGGAGTAACGGAAACCGACGGGTAAATAAATTTCCCCTAGGGTTTCCTGTTTCAAATCGTTTAAAAAGTTTATTTTTAGCTCGCGGCCAATTGTTTCACTTTTTTTTTCCAGCGCGGTTTATCGGTCTTCTATTTTATTGCGAGCGAATGGAAGAAAGTCTGACGTTTTTTAATATAAGTATCTACAGCAATTTTTTCTTTTATTTAAAAAAAAAAAAAATGTTGGATAAAGTTTGCGCCACAATATATTAGGGTGAGATATTAATTTTTAATAAAACGCAATTATCGGTTCCAGTGTGGATATACACGCGAGCTTACACGTTATATATTTTCGTAATTAAAAGCGATTTTTAATTGAATAAATTTTTAATGAAAGTTCACAAAACACAAAAAATACTATGTTTAGTAAGCCAAATTTTTTTTAAGTATTATATTCATAAATTCGATTTCTTATTTTATTTATTTTGAGAAATTATTTATAATAGATGTTTTTATAAGTTTGTTTAAAAATAAAATAAAAAATTCTTTTACACCTTGTTAAAACTGTTACGTAAAATTGATGTTTTTTTAATGAAATATAATTCACATTGAAGAATAAATAATTATGAAATTGTATATACCTATTGCAACAGAAATTTAATTAAAATTGCATGCACGGAGCGTTCTTAGCTCAAATTTTTCAAAAGATACATAGGGTATTCTTTTTTTTCTTATTTTTCCTTTTGCATTCATATTTCTGATGCATCGCACTTCCCACGGAATTTTCAGGAAACGCATCGCTATTCAAAAAGTTCAAAACTCGCGATACTTTGAATATTTCGTCGGCGCGGTATTTCGGCACAAAGTATAAGATCGCAGCATAACTGCTTTCAGAATGGATTCGTTATTTCCCAGCTGGGAGGCGTCGCGTTCGTGTTATCGACAATGGAACGCGTAAATTCGAGCAAGACTACTTGCTTTATCGCAACAAAAGCAAATAATAATGCATTGTGTTCTTTTCTTTTTTTAACATTTATTTCGATATTTTCTTTATAAAATAAAAAAAAGGAAACAAAGATAAAATGAAACAGTGCAACAAGACGTTTCGAATACAACCAATAAAAGGAAATTGCAAGTCAAAAGAGGGAAACTTCGCAGACGTGAAAAAAGTTTGCGCGAGGATTAAGCAACGTTTTCCAGGTCGAGAAAGAAATGAAGAAATTGTGCACGCATTAATCATTGGGAAACATTAGGTAAAACATTCCGCGCATTTATCACGACGCATAAATCGTCCGACCTAAGTGCGAGCTTTACTACTTATGTATGTACTTCGTATATTTGCACGCCGCGGCTACGTCACGAATAAAGTCCACGTTCTATAACGTCGCGACACTTTGAGACCTGAAACCTTGTTATCAGTATTTTTTTTTTTATAAAACCGTTAATGGCATCCTCTTATCTTTGCGCATGAACTTTAGACAAAACATTATTTTGTTTATGCATGCAGGTAAGATAAACTAAAATTTATAGCTGAATAATTTTATCCCTGTGCCACGCTTTAGGCTGCATATAAATCCCATTTTAAATTCTTCTTAAAGAGAGTCGTAGAGTTTGTTAATAACAGTAATTTAAAAATACATATATTATTTTTTATAACGTGTGAAAATCGATAGAAAAACTTGATGATAACTGAATAAATTATATAAATGTAAGTATACTTCAATAATACATTGCTATAATTAAATACATTTAATAATTAAATGATCTAATTAAATATCAAATGTCAGCTAAAATTGTATATCTACTCAATCAATCAATCGAGCAAGAATCTATTCCCTTGTGTCGGAAGAATAATAAGTGTAGAAAAGGGTCTTAAACGATTAAAGCATTAAAGAATCAGAAAACTCCAAATAAATTGGCTTACAGTTCTCTATAAATAACTTAAATGGACGTTAAATTATAGTGAAGCATCTAAAGCACGGGTCGAATGCTCCAATCGCTCTCTGAAAAATATCAACGACCCCACGTGCGAGAGGACCGTTTGCATGACCTCTCAAAGCTCGCACTCGACGATTCCAAAAGCTTCGCGGTAGATAATTGAGTGCCTAGAGTCAGACGACACGCAGCCACTCGTCACCGATCGATGCTTCTCGATAAAATCGCCGATAAAACGTATATATATGCGTGTTCCGTTGCAGGACCACACCGTCTCTATGGGCCGTAAAAGACGGGGAGGACCGGAGCCGCTGTCGAGGCTGCTGCTGCTGCTCTCAGTCCTCCTTGGCGGCGCCAGCAGCGACGGGGAAGTCGGTGAGTCTATCTTTTACAGTTTATTTTTCTCCATCAGCCGTGGCATCGATCCCCCGCTTCCCTGTTACGCCTTCTTCCAGTTTCCGCGGATAGAATCTACTGTGCAGGCAAATCACGTATGCGACGCATCCTCCGCGACTTTATTGCTTCGCGCTATACGGGTTTACATCCTGAGCGTCTTTAGTGACATATATCCAGTCCGGATTTACCGATACTCCGTCCGCGGCGAGCGAAAAAAAAAGCGTCGTTCCTTTTTTTTTTTTTTTGGTCGGTTGGCGATTCACTGTTGGAAGTTTACGAGGTCATAAAATCGTCCTTTCCAATTTGCTTTTAAACAATTGGCAGTGAGGATAAATTTACGCAAAATTCGCGAGCTGTATTCAGCTTTTATCGATTTTTTTCCTATATACGAATTTGCGGGTGTGGAATTGAAGGGAATGACTGCTAATTTAAATATAATAATGCAGAAGAAAAGAAATTTAGAGTACCGTCATGAAATTATTACTGAAGGGATTTCCTGCACTTCGATTGGATTGAAATAAGATGTAAAATGAGGGGGTTTTAATTCAATGATTGTCAGGAACACGCAATCCATTATTGGGATTTGGCATTCAATCGCATTGTGGACCTGCGTTTATGAATATTCATAATATTTCCTTTTAGCGATGGCATTTGGTCGGGTCAAAGGCTTTAAAGCGCAAGGATGCCTGGAATAAGTAATCAATTGAATTATTTGTTAAAGATTTTATTATTATTAAAAAAATACTTTAAAAAGTAATATCATTGTTCATTTAATATTCGTAGGAGTTTAAAAGGCAACTGACGCAGGCAATTCTCAAGGGTAGTTTTACAGTGCAACATGACTTTGAAAAATGTATCTTTTGATGTTACTGAAATTTACGAGTCCCTTTTGTAATTGAAAATGAAATAACGAGAAAGAAAATTAACTAAATTATAATATTGTTTAGTGCAAATACTTTTCGGTCATAATTTAGAAGTCGAATTGCAATTGTTTAACAATTTTTGTCATTCGTTATGCGATTTTTCATTATATCATATTACAATTTATACAATTTATACAATTTATCTTGTTACACAACTTTATTGCTTATTTTTGTAATTTAAAGGGAAATTTTTCCCTTTTATTTATGTTAAATAAATAAGTATTTGTTCTTCCTGGTTTCAAAGTATTTTTCTTAAACAAATGTCTCTTAAGCACCGTCAAATATATAATTCAATTCCATTAAATAAAATTGATAATAAATAAGCGCTTTATTTGTTACGTCTCTATATAACTTGTTTCAATATTTTTAAAGCCTTAGCAATATAAATTGAAACTGTCGTTAGCAGGAATTTTCAAGCCCCCGCTCTCCCTCCCATTGGCTTTAAAAATAGATCCACTACTCTCACGTGGATCTCGCTCTAATCGAACGCTTAAATACATCAATTATGTTAAATTAAATTGTCAGAGAGCAAATAAATCGCTGAAATATCAGCGAAAACCATAGCGTAAATACAAATAAAAGCAGAGGCAACATTTTTCTCGTTAACGAGTGGATCATGCCTCGATGCCCCCGAACCCATATACGCGTATTAATATGTTCGGCCATCTCGTGCAGCGGATTGTGTACATTTGTTGGAACTGACACGCATCGTTTGACGGATGAAATTAATTAGCGCCCGGTCACACTACCCCGTCCAGCTCTACACCCCCGACAGTTGTACATACATATATACATATATAAAGCACATTATATACACGAGCCGATCATAATTTATCAGGATGAAAGCAGTTCGCGTAAGTTGAGATAGCACTGAGGAGACGCTAAATCCAGTTTTATCATCACAGTATGGTAATGTACACAAAATTCGCCCGCGGGCAACGTATCAAAGCAAATGGGTGGAGTTAATGGCGCGCTTAAAAACGAAACGCCCGCGCTTAATGAGCTTCATTAGCTGAGAATTAATTTCTCTTTCTCTCTACGTGCACCTGCGAATGCAATCCGAAGAAAATTTCGCGAAAGTCGCGTTATCCGTAGAGAAGATGTTCATTAATGATATAACATCAACTTCGAGCACTTATATTCTCGTCGGAACGACGGATATTGCGCTGTCGGGCCCTGCTTTATTGTGGATCCGATATTACTATTTATTTAAATTTAACAAAAGGGACGAGTTTTATCTCTGTATTTATTTTCCGTATACCGTGTAGTGGGAAATCAAATGAACATGATGAAGTTTTATGAGGAAGTTCCCCGCAAGAAATTACTGCGGGAGCTCGCGACGTTGAGACAGGCAGGGTCGCGGAAAGGAAAATATTTAGTTTTGATCTTCCGCTTTGTTTTTAGCGTAGTTCGTGCCAGTTGATAATACAAAAAATGAAATTTCGACGATATACCCTTGTCGCTCTAACGAAAATATTTACCCTCTGTATTTGTTGTACGCCACCCTTTGTCAGTTGGCGTTGGATAAAAGAAAAAAAAATTGTTATCAATATTGTTTCCTGAAACGGAAAACGTTCCCCAGGCGCGCAGCGTCCGCTAATCGACGCGCAGCAATGAATCGCGGAGTGTAATTGTAA
>JAWWEP010037206.1:548-12973 GCA_035582995.1 Sycophila quercilanae | reverse complement strand
GCAATAAACTGCCTTATCTTGTTCAAGAAATAGTTGCTATTAGAAATTCAATTAATTCACCCACTCATCCAGTTCCTATCTGATTCTGCTATCCGGCGGGAACAGATCATAATATATATAGGCTTGCATTCAAAATCGAATACTGTTTGAACTATACAAATCTGATTGCTGAATATATCAACCTTACAAAGACTTATTTGTACACCACGCAATTCCGCTCCCGGGAATTGCCGGTTACACTAAAACCACCCACGTCCTCGCTCCGTGACACAATGGCACCCTAACGTGCAATGGCAAAATAATAAATAGAATGTCATAAAGTAATTTAAAGATTAGAAAAAATTAGAGAGGCGCGTGTCACAATGGCGCCCCGATGTAGTATGGCAAACTAGTAACTCAATTAGATTCATTTAATAGATTGAAAAAATCATAGGCGTCGTGTCACAATGGAGCCCTAACGTGTTTAGACACGAAGTAAAACGGCTAATTAAAATAAAAGAACGCCACACGTATAGGACCGTGTCACAATAGCGTCTTAATGTATATCGACAGAATTAAATCATAATTATTTATAAAATCGAACTCAGCCGTTTGCTATTAAAAACTATAAAAAAAGGAAAATTTTTAAAAGGTTAACAGAAAGAACCGTTGTCGAAATTGCACAAAATAATAAAGAGGAAAAATTATAATTTTGAGGCGTAAAAGCCGACAAACATGTTTTTCGAACTGGGTTGCACGATATCTCAAAAAATTCTGAATATATTGCAATGTTTTTTTTTATTTTAAAGTAAATTAAATTTATTGGAGCTTGAACCTAAAAAGTGTTATTTTTTTTATTTACATCGCTTTGAAGGGCGTAAAAAATCGCAAAAAAACGAGCCTAAAATTTGCATGTCCGCTATTTTTCCAATTTGTTTATTTGTTTTTGGGTGTTATAGATTCAAGCTCCAAAAAATGTAATATATTTCATAAAAATTTTAGGATTTCTGATTTCAGATAACATTTACTGCTACTGCAGTGACGCTCGTTTGTATACTTTTTTTTGAGGTGGCCGAACGTTACGGTAAATAAACAATTATATTATTATTTTTTTTATAAAAAACAATTATTTTACATACTTTACGACCTACTAAATAAGTATAAAAAAATTGACTTATTTACTTCCTTCGGTAAACAAAAATTGAGAAAATCGTACGATTTTTGGACGGTCCTGATGAGAACCTTCCCTTAAGGACATTATTACTGATAATGTGTATCTCTAAATTCTAGTAGAATAGTCAAATTGTTAGTAATAATTATACTCTCAACCATTCTCGGAAGGCTAGAGTGGCGCAGGCGTATTGCATTAGATATGGTTATTTTACTTGTATGGTTTTGTTATTTCTAACCTTATTTTCAGTATAGGTTATTGCTATTCGCAAAGTATTTATAAACTATAAATTCAACAAAAATAGAGTGAAAGTTACTAAAACTCATACTGAGAATGTTACTGATTAATTGGATTTTAAAATGCAATACGAATTTTGTAAAGTTTTTAATTGATTTTGAAGAAAACTCATAATTTACATAGACTCAATAAGCTATTAGTTACAAGTGTTCTTAAAAGTTCTTAAAATTAAAAAATCTTGCTAAAAGTTAAAGAAGAATTGGCTTATTGCAAAGATAAATTTAAAGCTGCTTTTTGAGAAATAAGAAATTCTCATAGTCTGCGTATCTTCCAGCTCCAACGGATCAATCAATTTTCATGGGATTGGTTTAAAGATGTAGGTAATTGACATCATTATGGTGTCAAGAGTTGTGCGAATCAAAACATTTTCGGTAAATAATTAAATTAGCACTGCAATTGAACAAATTCATGAAATTTCTGAAATTCAAGAAATTTAAGTAGTTTTTCAACTAATTCAGGTTTTACTCAAAAAATTTGAATTAATTTTCTACATTTTAAGACCAACTTCATGAAAATTGATTGACCCGTTGAAGCTGGAAGTTACGCAGACTGGAAATTTTTTGGAAAAACAACTTAGTATAAAATAGGTCTAAGTTTACATTTATTTAAATATTATACAGCAATATTAAAAAAGAAGAAACTTACTCGGGTTCGCGACCTAGTGTTGGAATACATCCCTTCACTGTAACTATTTTTTTGAGGAAACTGAAAAAAAAATAATAATTTTTATCATAGACGTAAACTAATATGTATAAAAATAATTGATTGTAGATTTATGACTCCAGTATACTTCTATTCATAAGAATTTGTTAGGCAACCTTATTTTATTGTCAAGGAGAGAGGCGGGGATTTCAATAAATCTTTCGCAGATTTTTTTTTTGTAGCAAACTATATAAGAAATCTAAAATAGTAGGTCTAACACTAAACATTTTTGTGCAACGGGCCTTAAAAGTTATTTTGCCAAAAAATATTTTTTAATTATTTGACGATAACTCGGTTGCAGTAAACATATAGTTTGCTCAAAAAGTAAATGAGAAAAGAACGATACCCTATTGATATGATCCTATGATGCTTCAACCTTTAATAGCATCATTTTGTAACGTTATTCAATGCTAAATAACGTTATTTATGTGCTATGAAATGATTAGAAAAGTAAAACAACATTATTTCTCGATTTATTTAAAAGTATCTTATAACGTTATTTAACGCCATGAAATTACCTTATTTTATGCATTTAGGATAACCGGCTTGGACAATGTCGTTGTTTTTTTAATGATCATTACGTATGATCATTAGATAAGATTGTTAAGAAGTAACTTCATTGTCCAAGCCGGGATCCAAAATGCATAAAATGACGTCATATTATGACGTAAAATAACTTTAATAACTTTGATGGCAGGCCTCTAAGGTAAGATGGGTAGAGCCTTATTGAGAAGTCCACCCTACCCGTTGAGGACCCAACTCCTTTTTCTAGTCGTCCCCGCAATTTCACATACCAGTGGGCCGATGAAACTATGACTTCTTATCCCGAGTGGCTGGGCAATTGCTATCACTCGGGAAAATGTTTCCTGTAGACCGCTATAAAGCCTTTTTCTTTATAAAAATCTAAGGAACGATACAAACCCCCATTTTAAAACTGTAATAAATGTTCCAATTTTCAAATGTAATCGAAAATTTTTTGTAAACGTCTTCAACACCTCTTTTGCTAGAGGGATTTTCCTGAGCACTTGGAAGCAGGCGCGAGTAAATGCTCTGAAGAAAAATGTTTCTCCATCAAACCCAACTGATTTTCGCCCCATAGCGCTGCTCTGCTTCTTTTCCAAGATGCTTACGAACATTGCTCATGGACAAATCATGGAGTAAATAAATAATAATACCTTACTAGATCCCCTCCAAATCGGCTTCAGAAAACACCACACCAGACAAAAGGCACTTCTCAAACTGATTGACGACGTACGCATTGCTATCGACAGAAGAGAGGTAACACTCTTATTGCTCTTCGATTTCAGCAAGGCGTTTGACACCATATCACCCACTAAACTACTACGTAAGCTAAAGGAACTCAGATTTTCACGGTCAGCACTCCTGTGGTTAAAATCTTATCTACAGGATCGCTCCCAGATGGTGACCTTAAACAAAAACGGCAACTCCGAATGGATGGAAACAAACTTCGGAGTTTCAAAGGGGTTTGTCCTGGGTCCTTTGCTCTTTTGTCTGTAAGTCAACGACCTACACAAGACACTAAACGGACTAACGATCAAGCACATCTTCTATGCAGATGATCTCCAGATATATCTTCACATAGCCAAAGATAAAGTTCTGGAGGGCATCGATCAACTGGCCGATGCGGTTGCTGACTGGGCGGGGAGTTCAGCCTGCATCTCAAAGCCGGAAAAACGAAAGCTATTGTATTTGGATCTAGAAAGAATGTCAATGACCTTAAATAAAAAACCTTGCCGGTGTTGAGGTGCAGGACGGCGTCTTCATTCCCTCTAGCTACGAAGTCGTGAATCTTGGTGTGACTCTGGATAGTAAACTCTCTTGGAAGCCGTACATTGATGTAATAACAAAAAAAGTCAACAAAACCCTGTACAGTTTGCGGTTTATCAGGTTGTGTAACAATGAGACTCTCCGCAATCGGCTAGTTAAATCACTTGTACAGCCGCACATTGACTACTGCACGGTGGTGTGCTTGGACACTACGGACGAACAACGTATACGGATACAGCAACTTAGTAATTCATTTTCGGAGTGAGGAGAGGTGAACACATCACCCACTACCGGAGACGTCTGGGTTGGCTTCGTGCTTACTCACGTGGACAATACTTACAAGCTCTTTTGTTATACAAAATAACCAGGTGCGTGAACCACCATATCTCGCGTCTTTCTTTACTGAGAGGAAATCCAGACTACCCGGTAGGAAGGACCAGCCGGAACAACTTGTTCCCAAGATGAGCACCTTGTCGGGTTTTAATGCCTTCCAAGTTCGGGTTGCCCAGTTTTGGAAAGGCTCCCTTCCCACCTTACGTCACCTTCCTTCCTTAATATATGTTAAGAGGGCGGTGCGCCAGCACCTTCTTGAACTCGATGCTTAGGCGGATGCTTGGAGGTGGAGGCGTCAGCAGTTTGCTAGCATTGCTCTAGTTTAAGTTATAATTTTTCTTTTAGTGACTTGGCTTTCGGCCCATATAAGTATAAACTGATTGTGATAGTACAAACTACGGTGATATTCATACTTCTATAATGCTGTGTTCTCCTAGTTGGCCTTGACCAAATATCTATTTACTTGTATATATATTTATTGTATATTTTCTTTTATATTGTTTTACTTCATGTATACACGTTTATTGCAATTTTTACCGTATGGTAAAATGAAGGCTATCTATCTTGAGATTGTGGACTTGCATCAAAAAGTACCTGCTTTAAGAATTTTGGTTGTGAACTCCCATCGTTTTATTAACGCGAGCATGGAATTCACAGAGGACGTTTATATGTTTATTTGTTTGAGCGAGTAGCTGTCCGGCTGTGAGCTCAAATCGCGGGACATTTTGCTGAACTACTACACGGATTTAGGCGTAAGTGCGCGAACAGTTACACTTTGAAAATGTTCAGCTCTGAGCGCGTGCGACGATGTCGGCCGAAGCGTTCATCCTAACACTACCGCGATTGATTTGTAACTTTGTATTTTACGAAATAGATTAAATTTAACGTTACTTCGCGACTACTAGTGATTTCGCTCATCTTACGTATTCTGCCCGAACCCCGGATATTTCAAGTTGAAAGAAAGCCACTCATCGAGTTTCAGCAAAATCCAAAACTTGGAGGATGTAGTCTCCCCTTGTAAGTATTGATTCTGCGGAAAATGATAATGATGAAAATTTAGAAACAATTATTCGACTAGAATTTTTAAATTCTTTAAACCCGAACGGATTACCGCATCATAAATTAAAATTAAAAATTGGATCGTTTGTTAGGCTGTTAAAAAATATAAATATAAATATAAATAATGGATTATGTAATGCTACCCGGATGATAATAGAACGAAAAAATGGGAGAATTTTCAATTAGAGCAAAAATTATAACTGGTACTCAAAAGGGATCTCGCATAATAATGCCTCGGATCAATTTGTCACCATCAGCCGAAGAAATTCCATATCACATGATAAGAACAATTTCCGATTAGAATTGCGTATGCCATAATTATTAATAAATTACAAGGATAGTCCTTTAAAAAGGTAGCTATTTACCACCACTAGTATCTAGGCATGGTTAGTTATGTCCCTATCACGTGCAATGAGTAAAAATAATTTAAAATTTGTATACCAGTAAAAATAAAAAAATAAAAATGCAGATGAAGACATTGAAGTTTATGCAAAATATATTGTATTTACAGAAATATTGTAATAAAACATTAAATAAAATAAATAATAGTATATCTCGATACAAGTGCGATAAAAGTGATTTTCGGCTCGTGAGAGGTTACCGCCCGAGCGAAGCGAGGGAATCACTTATAACACTTCTATCGAATATTTTATAGTAGGGGAGACCGGGGCTAGTTGACTACAGGTGTAAATTGGTGCACGGAAAGCGTGCGAAAATAATTTTTCTCGATGTTTCTCGTACGGCGCGCTATAATAAAATGAAATTACTTTAACCGACATGGTAATATCCCAAGCGGTGCGACCGGTCCTCCCAAAAGCCAGCGAACGCATTCTCGGTCCATAGAGTTTCGCCTCGCTTGCGTGCGAGAGGCGATAAGGCGTTCGGCGCGACATCCAATCCCCCGCGATAATGAAACGAGCGTAGAAAAATCTGCTCGTGCCACTTTCTTTCGAGGTGCTTGAGAGCGCAATATGTATAATAATGAGTTCTGAAACTTCACGTTAGAATAAAGAAACTTTTGTCTTCTTCCAAAGAAACAGAAGAGATCGGAGTTCGCGCTGCTCGGGCGAGGCTGACCTTCGGGTCAGATTTTGTGCATTCCCAGCATTTTTATGGCGAATCCCAACTCACGTCGACACTTTGTAACGCCGCGAGAGCTGGGAACTAAAGTAGAATATCCTTATTTTTTCGTAGCTTAGGACTTTATTTTTGTATGTTGCGATAGAAAAGGCGCGGTGCGAGCCCTGATGCTGAACTCAGTATTCGCTCGTACCCGATCTCGTAGTGGCGCGGCATAAGAGGACGAATGCGATTGGAATTCTAACGCTCAAGTTCCCGGCCAATCGTAAATTTTTAGCTGCTAGCGAGCGCATCGTCGAGGCCGCTCGTGCAATAATTAAGTGCGGTAGTGTGGCTTTTGTTTTTGTATTTTTCGATTGGCTCCAGAAAAATAAAGAGACATAAAATTCTGCATAAATTTTTAAATGTGCGAGTTTATTATGCGCATTTATTAGTTTATTATTTATTTATTTTTATATTACTTAAACATTTTTACATTTCTATAAGCATAGATTGTAAATAAAAAAATAAAAAAAATAATAAAAAGTACATTTTATGGAAATTTTTCACTGGACCCTACCCTTAAGCAGTACACTAACTGTAAAGTATGTTAAACTTCCAAATACAAACAAATGGTTAGAAATTGCTTAAGATTTCCAGAGCATGTGAAACTTCCCAAGTTATATCGGTGCTCGAAGGTACTTGTGTGATCTTATATCCTAGCGAAACAGCAGGGAAAAATTCGTGTATCGTGTGCACTCGTCGATTGTTTATATAGGCATCTGACGTGATGTTGCACTCTACAGCATTATCAGAGTTGTTGATTGTGTTAGCTGCTAGAATACAAGAAGTGAAGCCTAGAAACATTCCAATCGAATCTTCTCGTAGAAAATTGATTATATGATCAAATTTTATTACACTAGGAAGTGTATTATTATTAGATTTTATACTAATATTAATTCCCTTTCTTGCAAGAACTTCACGCAGGTAATTTTCTATATCTTTGAATTCATAACTATGGTAAAATATCTCTTCTTCACCTACGTAAAACTTATTGTTACCACCGTCAATATTGGGAATGGAATTAAAAGTTAAAAGTTCGACCAGACCAAGGATGTAATTCTTAAGTATTGCGCTCCTAGAGAACTTGAATTACCAGAAAGGCTAAGAGTCAGTGAATGTCCATGACTCCATGACCATGTGGGTCATATACCACCTACAAAAATAAAATTATAGTAATTCGTAAGTTTTCAATTATATATTATTAATATGTATATCATACCTGGTAGATAAAACCAAGACCGAAGACTCTAAACCCTTTTTTTTCAAGTTATGACTATATTAAAATTTTTCCTTTGGCGACAACTGCAGTTTGAACCGTTTCAACCAATTTTCATAAATCTGGCCTTAAATTGCAGGTAATTATTGTCATTTATTTCAGCAAATATTTTAATTATTGTCATTTATTTCAGCAAATATTTTAAAAACTACTTAAATTAAAACTATTTAAATATCTTAAATTTCATGAATTTATGCAGTTTTTAAACTTTTTAAAATATTTGCTGAAATTTGCCACTGAGGGCAAGTAGATCAAGGATATACCATCAGCTCCCTGAACGCTTGATTTCATGGACAAGACCTTCCTAATGGTCTATGTCGAGGTTCTCCAGGTCGAGAAGACGCGGGCAGACCTGGAGGAAACGAGAGCACGCTATCGACATCTGACTGCTGCATGGGGGCATTAGAGATGCTCGCATAGCGGGAGTTAAACTCATGCACCGTCAAATGCGCTAAGGGTGATGGAAGACGATTTTTGCGGATTCTCATTTTGGAGTTCCTTCAACTTTTCAGACTGAGAGGAGCACAGCCTCTCAGTGTAATGAGCATTTTTCTTAGAATCAAGCAGGTTGGAGACTCTGGATCAGAGTTCCCGGTAGGGCGAGAGATATTCGCTATTCAAAGAGAGCTATCCTGTAGGCTCGATCACGAGATTCCATAAGACTGCGGATATCATTAGTAACCCAGGGCTTTCTATTTGGTGAGATCTTCACTCGAGTGGGCGCAATTTCACCAGAAGGACTAACTATCGACACTCAAAGAAAAACTATACTGAAAAGACGAACAGTAAAGCTTGGAAGCTATGCAATCACGAATATAAGCTTCATTAATGCGCCTGAGAGAGCGAGTGGAAATCTCGAGTTGTTCCATGGTTACACAATTTAGATCAAGCAACATTTGAATAAGATCATGCCCAGCTGTGAATGGTGCATTAGTCTTTCACAAGTCTAAAACCTGCTGAAGATCATTCGCTAGAAAGATGTCAAAAAAGGTATGTGAAATTCCGTATGACGAAATGGCAGGATGGATAAAAGGAGACGGTACAAGCTCAAGAGCAAGTTGTTCATAGCTGGATCTTAAGTGCATGGAATGCGAATCATTTGATGACGCCACCCGTCTTACCAACTCGATCATTTCGGAAGAACAAGTAACCTAGAAAGGATACCGACGAATTAAGATCATCATCTGAAAGACATTTCTCAGTAACTGCTATAATATCGTAGATATCAGGGTCGACGAAAGACTCGAGCAGAGTCAAGTGAGACTTGAGCCTGTTAACATTTATGTAACATATGACTAGCGAATTAGACGAAAGACAATTATTAAAAATACGGGCAATGGATAAGTAATTCCTGAATCCTCAAGCGTTCCTGGGAGGTAGCACAGCAAGTTCATTTTTCGAGTGAATCGGAACAAGCGAACCTGAACAGTTGTCGCGCATGGACAGTGAGGTCTTTTATGACGAGACGAGCATAGTTCATTTCTCTTGAGTAGGAGATAGTTTTCCGAAACAGTTCATAGATTTTCTTCGGCCAGAAGGTCTGAAGAAAAACATTATAGTCACTGCCTGAGCCAAAAACATCACTGCACTTTGCATCCTTTAACTTAACGGAAGCTGACGCAACTTTATCTCTGACAACAGACGACGCAACACAGATGACAAGACCATGGGTGAGGACTGATGAAATAGCAGAACCCTGGTTAGACGTAGATGTGAATACGCTCCCATTTACTGCTGGTTTCGTCTGCGAAGAACGCCAATCCAGTACAAAACCAGAGAGAGAAGTCCAAGAAACATAAGTAGGCTATTAATAATATACGCATTGCCCAGCTTAATAGACGCAAGGATGTCGAACCTCACAAGTATCCTGCTAAAATAGTTGTGCTGTTACCAGTCAGTAAGAAATCAGCGTAAGTCGCTAATTTCGGCCCGAAGTTCAGTCCGCAGATCGGCTATTTGGTCGATGCTTTGCTTATCCTGCGTACTGATCTTATCATCTAAGGCCTTGATAGTGGCGTTGAGCAGAGTTTAAGAGTCCTCAAGGGCTTTCATGCAGACTCTGAGTTGAGTTTGAAGAAGCCGTAGGAGAAACGGAAACATTTTGGGGGTGGTTTCTCAGTATAGCTTGACTGCCTGCGCCGAAGATGGCGAAGGGGGCGAAGCCGTGCGCTTAAGGGAGGTTGCGATACGTAGCTGAAAGCGGTTAACAGACCCAGGAAGCGTGGCCACGGAAGGCAAGAAGCCAGCAGGTGAAGGAGCGTGGCTAGCTAACGCGTGGGGCTCGGCCGAAGTTAGTACGCCGGTATTGAGATTCATCCGCTTTTAATGCTAGACGAGTCACGCACGCACTTTTCATGGAACACCAAGCCGCAATCAGCGCAAACGCAAACCGTGCCTTCACGACACGTTAAATTGAGGTTGCACACGAGGCAAGCTCGTCTACTCATGCTAAAGCCATGATAAAAATCTGAGAAACAACGGAGGATCAATACTGATAAACTTTAAGGCACGATACTGACACAAAATAAACGCAGCTTATATCTAACACTTATCACAGAGTCGCAGAAATCAGCTGACTATAGCTGTTGATGAGGTGGATGCCAGTCGAGCGTAGGACCATCTGTTGATGAATTTCGAATTCTGGGCTGGGTGAGCAGTACAGTCGATGAAACCGCTCACGGTGAGCTTGAAGCATAAATAGGTTTCATGAATATGACGCAAAAAACAGAAAGCGGCAATTCGAAGGGAATAATTTATACTTTAAAAATCCGCTTGAAAGAAAATCCAACTCGCTCCCCACTGCGAGACAATCAAATTTTAAATTTTTAAATTGTTATTACGATATTACGTAAAAATATCGCTTAAGTTTGACTTAATTTTCCGTTTATTTACTATATCTCTTGTAACGTGCACGTTGGCTCTGAGCCCTACGTCGGCAATGTGCCCACCTAGAGTGCACTACTCGTAAGGTGGCGCAGTCGGAAAGAGCCTCCAAGATACGCGAAACCGAGTTCGTTAAATGAATTCATCACGACCCGAAGTACTCGGCGGCCGGAGGGTGGAGAGGTGAACGCTGCGCACCTGAAAAAACTGATGCGCTGGCGGCCTCTCCCGGACGCTGGGGCCCAAGTGGAAGCAGCTATGGCGCTGCAATAACGCCTTAGTCCGCCACTTCCGCGGGTTTCGTTGGCCAAAGCAACATAGACCAGGGAAGCGCAATGTTTCCCTGTACACCCGTCGCCGCATCGACTTTATTGATGGTTAGTGAGGAATAGTCCAAGAGGTGCGCAATGCCCCCAAGGACCGCCTCGGTTAGTAGAAGGTGATCGCTCCACAATAGAAATTTAAAGAATAATATTTTAAATGAATAAGTGAATAATTTATTGATAATGAAAGACTAAATATTGATATATGTACAGAAAAGAACGAAATTACAAAGTTCAAAACGCTACAAATTGAAACCTAGAATTATTTTTTAGGAAGAGCCCTGCATCGGCAAAGTGCATCCTTGAGCGCAATGCTCGTAAGGAGATCCGCTGGAAGGGCTATCAAAAAATATTCGATCGCGTGAAAGCGATGCCAGTCGATTTCGATCCGCTCGCTTATATGTCTTATAGGCCGCTGTTTTGTTTACGAGCCGCGCGTTCCTATTGTTTTGATCGCGCGCGCTCGGCTCCTCGCCACCTAGTACCGATCGCTCGCAAACGTGATCTAATTCAATATATTTTCCACTAGAATATTCGCTCAATGATTTTCGCAATTATAATTTAACGATGGTTTGAAGGTTTAAGGCGAAATAAAAAAATTTCTTTCCCTTGACTTGGCGACCCTTATCGGGACGTCACACTCTATAGGGTACATTGTAATTCATTTGTTAAAATATGAGATACATTGATACATATATTGCCGGTCAAAAAAAACTTGACCGATGATGAGAACAATAATTTTTCAATGTTTTGTGTTACTTCATATACAATGAAAGTTTTTCTCGTACATACGTATGTATGTATACAGGGTGTTCCGAAAAGATATGTCTAACGGTACAGCATTGGATAGAGGAGCAAATTCTAAGTGAAAAAGTCCTTTACCATTTTTCTCTCCGCCGCGTAGAATTAGCGTAATTCTCAATTACAAAATAAGAAAATTTAGCGAATCAGCGCGCTTCACCGCTCGAGGGGGCGAGGCCTCAGGAAAAGAGGCGTGGCTAATAGTTCCCCACTCGGGAGTGAGTCCCGTGGAGGGGCAAACAGACCGGTAGCGGAGCGAGAGGAAGAGAGAGAGAGATAGATAGATATAGCCTTTATTTGCCTCAACGGCAAAAATTTACAAATAAACAAAATCTACAAAGCTCTTTCAGACTAGAGTAGCAGCTTATAATTAAAATACTTAAAAATAAATCACAGTACGATATCACAGTTTTTTTGCCTTACTCAAATACTAAAATACAATGCTTGAATACATTAAGTCTACATATAGATTGTAACATTCCGGGTTCTTAAAGTGGACAGGAGTGGGTATTTTCTAGTCAGAATCAGGCTCAATGCAACTGACTCTGCTACTCGCGAAACAGGCTCAATGCACCTGTAATAACCCCAATCTTAATCGCTCAATGCCCGAGATTTGCGGCACGAGCGGAGCGAGTGCTGCTGGTCGGGGGGGGGGGGGGCGGGCATCGAAAACGTGAAGCTTAATAAATAA
>JAWWEP010037185.1:0-12976 GCA_035582995.1 Sycophila quercilanae | reverse complement strand
CGGTGCAGTTTCAACAAAGGTAAGTTGCAACGCCCCGCGAACGATTCAAGCTCTCAGCCTCCCAGATGCCGGCGACGTGTCCGAATTTCGCGACCTTTCGCCTTAAGGTATAATATCAAGTCCTAACCGCTCGGGACGTAACACTGCAAAACAATAATCTCTTTGCCCGCTCAAAATAAATCTTCTCCTCCTTAAACTCGCGCGACCTACACTACAACAAAGATCCTTGTGTTTATTTCCAGTCCCCACTATTCTCTCTTCCTTTCTCTCCATTTCTCTCCATATTTCCGTCTCTACCGAAAAGCAAGAAAGTATGTCCGGTCGTGAGAAGGCCGAGTGCAATTTCTCGCGCGAGTCCTTCTTTTTATTTCTCCGCTTTTAATGTGTACGTCAGCAGGGCTAATGCAGACCGTCAGCTCGTCGCGACCCGAAATTGCGCCGTCGTTGCCATAATATGCTAATCCAGACTCGCTCTCTATCTCTCTCCCTCGAAACCCTTCCCCCAGTCCCCCCGTGAAAATTCCCAGGGCCACCATAAATAATTTGGGGGACGAGGAGGCGCGAATCTCGGCGAGAAACGCGAAAAACTTAAAATTAGCGCCGCGACCCTTGCAAAGTGCTCTCTCGCGAATTTCGCACCAAAGGGGGGAAGTGGATAGTGGAACGCGCGAATAAACAGCTTAAATAATTTTTGCATTCCTTCAGCGGCCGGGACGCGCATAGTGCGGAGAACCGCGGAATCTCGAGCGCTTTCGTTGGAAAAATATTCCCGCTCGTTTCCGTTGGTCGGCCAGGTCTTTAAGCCAGTGTCGCCCTATAATTTGCTTGAGAAATTTCTCCATGTTAATCTTCTGGGAAAGCTTATTTTACGGTCCAATTTTAATGGAACATTATTTTTTTTACGATTTCCGTAATGTGCGATGGAGCGTAGCATCCGATAACGGCACAATTTATCTTACAAACGAGATAAAGCGAAAATAATTTAATAAAATAATAAAGAAGTTATTATTCATGGATATACCGTTCAATATGATTAAGAAAGAAATAAAGCAGAATAAAAATAGGCACACTTAATTCTTGTATCTGCTATAGTTATTCGTCTAAAGCTGATATATATTCTGCGAATATCTAAAAAATCTGTCAGTTTAACTGCACAAATAAAATAAATAATCCCGAAAAAAATCAATCTAAATGAAATGTTTCGGAGTTTCTTTTAATATTAAATAACCACTCAGTCATTTGCAAGCCGACCGACAAAAAAATGTCTAAAAATAAAATAAAACCACACAGGTAAACTACTTTAAATCCATAAAAGTTCTGTATCTCGGCGTCTTTCGCCGAGAGAAAATGAAAATGCCTGCCCAGAATGTGCAGGCTAATTTTCCACGCAAAAACTTTTGCACTCGCGCAAATAGACGTTCCAAACATTTCAGCCGCGGATGGTGCCCCGAGCAGATGCACACCCCGAGAGCAAGGGTGGCTGCCGCATTCGCCGCTTAAAAATCAGTCGGTCCGCGGCGAAGAAGAGAGACAGCGAGGGAAAAAGCCGGTACGTGTAATCCGGACGTCCATTGGCGCCGGACGAGCTAAAAGTATAAGAGAATTTTCCCCCGGCGGAATCCCGCAGCTGGGATTTTCCCGGAATGCCGCGACTCCGTACAAAACGTCGGGCGTGTTTTCGCATTGAACGCGCGTGTGCGGTGCCCGAGGCCACCGATGAGCGGCTTCCACTCCCTGAAAAAAGGGGCAACAGAGGATGGAGGATAAGAGGTGGAGGAGGAAAGAAGAGGAGAGCTCTGTGCAGCTGTGTGTCTATCTCCAAGAGTTCGTTTACCCCAGCGGCGGCGGCGGCGGAGCTTTTCCGTGTACTGTAATTGGCGAAACTGACTTTCAGTTGGCGAGAGGGCGCGAATAGCCTATTTAAGCCCCGGAGCCCCGTTGAACGTTGTTAGCCACGCCGGTAATTAATAGGAGGACACGAGAGCGGAAGCCGGCGAGATAAGCGCGGCCGCGAAAGAGGCAAGGAGTGCCAGAATGCACCCTACTTGATAAAAGTGCGTGGTGAGTGAGTGAGTGACGAAAAATTGGACCGAAGTGATTCGCCAAATTAATTTGATCAAATTATTGTTAGGTAAAAAGTAACGAATAAAGGATGGTACATTTAGACGTAGGTGTGGAATTGGATTAGGTCACATATCTCATGTGCAATTCTACTTATGTAAATTATTGTATATTTTGCTCTGGTTTTTTTATCTGAGACTATGAAAAAAAGGAGAATCACATGAGTACAATAATCACTTACAAACTATTTTTCACTATATTAGGGGCAGAATCGAAAAAACAATCGTTCTGATCGGGAAATCTATCTAGGGCAATCATAAGGGCCTCGTCAGAAAGTTGAGTTTTTAAGACCCTGGCAGGGTAATATATCAGGCCCCTAATACGATGCATAATGGGGCGAAAGCAGGGCCTTGGTGTGCTAAGTAAGGCGTGCATGCAAATTTATAGGGTCTGGTCAGGCGCATGTGGGGCCGCCCTACATCAACATAACTGCAAAATTTCTAATTGTTTACCCACTTTGGTATTTTTTGTCAATAGTCAGGCGCATGTAGAGCCATCTATCAGATATCTATCAAAAATCTATAAGATTTTTCCGATCAGGGTAGGGTTACTGCGAACATTGGTATGGTTGAAAAAATTTAGCATACATATAAGTAAACACGTGGACAATTGCATGGAGGGCTATATCTACATGGACTAAACAACGTTGTTTAACTTACCTTGTAATCCAATATAAAGGTCGTATAAACAGGATGACTGGTATCTTCATCTGGTTGCCAATAGTACAAGGAGATCCCTGGTAGAAATTTGTCCAGTGATAAACAGTCACTGGTCAGTTTCATTAGGAACTGGTCAATGACTACTTATCGCTGGTGAAATTTCTACCAGGGGTGACGAAGAAGAAAAATAAAACTAGCTTTCGATTTTTTTAATACTTCGATGATTTTACTGAACTATTTATATTTATTAAAAATCAATTTTTATTTAATCTAGGCTACTTATTTAGGTGCTCTTTAGTTACCAGGTCGAACTGTTTAAATGTTCCACACTTTCATAACATTAGGAATGGAAAATTCACATCAAACTTGTAATTTTGTGGTTATAGTGCTATGAAGAAGCTTTCCGTTGAATTGAAGTCAAAATTTAACTGGATCGATAATCTCTCTAAGGGAAAATTCACTTGGCTTCATGTACATACAAGTGTAAGTAATAAGTTTCACCATTAGAAACACAAGTTGTACATTAGCTTTAACCAATGCAACCCTGTGGCTGAACCCCTGCCTTCCCTATGTCTCAATTAAAGCACAATGCAGATAGCGCAATAGAGTTTAAACGGGCGTGTAATTTTCACAGCATCTAATTTGTACGTGATTTTGTGAGTAGTTAATGTAATGAATTAAATTATTCATTTCTATTTATTCTTTACTATCATCGGTCAGCCAAAAAATATATTAGCCTGTCTACGTTAAGATTCGCGATTTTTCGTCTTCTTGACACTTTAAAAGTGAAGTACGCGCCAAGAAAAATAAGTTCAATTAATTTACTCACCTTGGGATGCTCCCGTACAGGAACCAGCACCTTAACGGACACCCTAATCGGCTTCTCACGATAAATGTCGACATACTTCTGCTCCTTGGTGGTCTTGCCGCTGGATGTAGTCTTCTGAATTTCTGCAACGAATAAGGGGAACACCCATTTTACTATTTGTCTTCTGGGGGCGCCCGTGATTTTAGTGTACAATGGGGTTCGGGGAAAACGCGTATCGACCCGGAAAGTAAGGATAAGGAAAAGGATAAGGATAAAAAATGGACTATGATACGGGCTCAAGATGGCCAGCGGTTTTTCTGCCTTAACGTGAGAGCTGCTCTCTTCTGAAAGCTCGAAATGGGATTTAACGCTTCGTGAATCATATACCATCTTTGAGCGCTGCGCTCGATGCTGTCCCATGGGTTTTGTTCAACGAGCCACATGTGGGGTATTATTGAAAACAAGACGTGTTGCTCGACCCATTTATTGGATCAACAAGAAACTACGAAGGCATGACGGGCACCGACGGAACAACTTTTTGTCTAAATCGTGACGTATTGTACGTGCAGCATGCTAAGTACAGTAGAGGAACAATAAAAAGTGTTATTATTAACTTTGAATTTGCTTTGTCAGTTTTAAATTTTAACGTTACTTTACAAAAACTTTATACTCGATTAAAACGTCGGAATTGTAAAAAGGCGCACGAGAGTTGAAACTTGAATACGCAAATTAATATTTTCGTATTCAAATTTCAATCTCATTCGGGAGAGAAAGAGAGTCGGAACTTTAAATTTAACAGTCGCATCTCGGTAAGAGCCGCAAAATGAATCTTTAAAATCAAAACGTCACCATAATGGATGGTAAACGTAAACCGTCAAGTTTGTCAAACTGAGCATAACTGAATTTTAAATTTTCCTTTGAAAGGTGTATAGTCAAAAGGGAAAGAAAAAGAGTGGCTTGTGCAACTTTAGACACCACCACCTAAGGCTTGTTGCAATGTAAACTTGTGCGCTTGGTTCCTCCAATCAGCTGAAATTCTGAGAAGCGCCTCTAAAGGGCGCCTCTTTACATTCGCCAACAGCGTTTTTATACCCTAAGTAAAACATGTTATCATATGCCTGGACCATCGTTTACAGTCCATGAATGAATATGAGATACTTAAATTGTTTGCTTTAAATTTACGAAAATTAATCGTAGTTTGATACAATTATAAGAAAAGAATAGTATAAGTTAACGTTTTTCTTACTTTTGATCGCTTAATTGTCAATGAAATTCGAACTTTCGTATGCATTTTATTTAAGGACATAAGATAATTACAGAACCTATTTATGTATGTGATTTAGTGCACTCACGAAACTAATTATCTATTTTGTATATAAATAAATTTTTGTATTGGTACTTTATGTGTGTACTGTACTGCTCCACGACGTTGAAACATTTAATCATCATAATAATTAAACATGAGATACGCTATTCTGTCTACAATAGTTTCTGCATTACTATTTTGAGTGCAGTCTTAGGCCATTAATAAATATGATGACCCAATAGGCCTATAGAGTCGAAAGAACAGTGAACATTCATTTGCCGAAACACTAAGCGAATGCCTATAACATTATGATTATGTCTCCTCTCTCCATTCGTAATCGATGAGGCGATGAACGAAGAAGTTTTCCACGACAAACGACGAGAAAAAATCGCGACAACGGTATAAAAAAAAAAGCAGCATAGATTCTTCGTTCACCGCGAAATCACAATGGCTGATCAAGAGAAAGGGGTACAAAGAAGCGGTGCCCAATTCTTTCACTTCCGGCGAACTTGGAGGAGGGGTGGTGGGGGCGCCGCCACTCCTCTTGATAAAACTCTTTGAAAGGCTCGTGTTTCGCGCCTCGCGGGAGCAGGACGGAATTTCCGAGTTCACCCTGATGCTTATACTTTCCACAACTACGATACACGTATGCACCACTGCGCGCAATTCCCCCTTTCCTTTTTTCCTTTTGCTTTATTTTCTTTTTCCACCTCCTCCCATCGGCCTTTTCCTCCTCGGCGTCTTACTTATTATTCCCGAAGTCTATTCCTTTACTTTTTTTTTATTCTTTAAGTTTCTTTTTTTCTTTGGCTACTTCATTCACGCGTCGAAAGCTCTCATTTTGTGCAGCAATTGATTCTCGTCCGTCTTGAACTTCCCTAATTTAAATCGTTATCTTCCATTAAGCTGTAATTTGTAAATATAAAGTATCTAATGAAATAAACGCTCCGTTTTCAATCATGTTGACATCAACAATCAGCAACTTTTTATCATCACGAAGTATTACATTCGAGTACTATAAAGTGTTACGAATCGTGAATAATAAAATTTTAATAATTACACTTTCAGTGACAAAGTTCGTGAATCTTTTGCTGGCTTTAATATTAAAAGGCTCTAGTTTTGGGAAGAAGAGACACGTGTACATATAATAATTCAGCACACCGAAGAGGAAGAAGAAGAAGAAGTAGAAGAACCGGAGACAAGAGTCAAAAGAGTCGAAGAGAACTGCAAAGACTTCATATTAAAAGTCGAGAAATGGACTATTCCATTCTCGGGGATCTTTTTGTGTGCCCAACTCATCCGGTAAATCTTTGAAACATCATCACCTAATACCTTCTCTATGTAACCGTAAAATGCGGTAAAGTCGACAGTGTGAAGTAAAGTTGGTACTTCGTGTAATGACTTTACCTCTTCAAATATTTGTTAAGAAAGCCGTTATAAAAAGAGCAGATCCCCCTGGACACACTAATATTTAACTTTTGCTAATCAGTTTTTTTTTTTTTTTTTTTTTTGTTATAAAACGTAAGTTACTTTTGCGTAACTTTGATGTTAACTTTACTTCTTATTAACATATTTATTCCTCTTTTGAACTACTGTCGTGATTTCAGCTACAAAGCCGAAGGAATAATTTTTTCAAGAACTAGAGATATAGTTTAGCTATTATTAATTAATATGCATTTAAATGTTATTTATTTCAATTACAATCATAAATCAAATAAAAGCAATGAAGTTTTCAATTCAATTATTGCGTTCAATATATTCTCTCATTAATCTCCCATGCAAACTTATCGTAAAAAAACGATTTCGCGTTATTTAAATGCAAATGAATGCAAAAAATACAATGGACCTTAATAATAATTGATCCCCACGTTCAACTTTTCATTTATAAAGCTGGATTTTAACTGACACTACATTGATAAACATTTTCAATTATCAGCGCAATAATATGATAGAATTTAAAGTAACCTTCATACAGAATAGTACACAATGAGTCATAAAATGACCGTATGCGCCTGTATATCAACATTGATTGCACTTTGTATATTGTAACATTTTGTGAAAATTGAGAATCAAACTTTAGTTCTAGCAACAAATTCTGATAGCACGAAATTTATTGCTTGCGGTGAGTAAAGTCATATTTTATAATAGAAGCGGGGCTTTATTCGCCGTGACGTTGCTTCGTACAAAGAGCAAAGGAGAGGGAAAGAGATAGAGAGAGGGAGAGAGATATCAGGGTATGAGCACTAGATTCTCATGGACGCGCCATGAGACAAAGCCGAAGCAATACGTTTTCGTATCGGTGTACCGCACAGTGCGAGCGCGCATTATCTTCTGGATTATTGATAAATACGTTCCGCTTCCGGTGAATCTCTTTTCTCGATAAATGTACAGAGAGGTACATCGCATGTTCCGACCGCATAGATGCTTAGTGAAAGCGGGCCACAGTATGCAATTGATGTTTCATTAGATAATTGATTATAGTACAGTTAGCTTGAATTAATAAATCAAATGCAATTGATTTCTCATCAGTTGGATTTTTAATTCATCGCTTAATTACTTGCGAACACGAGCCATACCGTAATTATTGACCAAAACGGAGTATTGCATTTAGGTCCACTATCCTCATTATGAAGCAAGCGCTTCAGCGGTTGCTGAAACTCTTCTTTTCTAGGATTTGTTGAGTCAAGTTTACATAAACGCATACGAACGCATAAAATGGAAATAATCTTCACCTCTACACGTAAATTTTCAATTATGTGGTTTTCAAATTGTCCTTCAATAAAGAATTTCAAACATAATTATTTCGATCAACTTATACAAAGAATACGATAAGATTACTGAAATTACCTATATACAGTAAGTGGGCTTTCTGGTTAAAGTTTTTATCAATTGTCGTAATAAATTCATCATGGAAATAAATTTTATGTGACATTACCATCAGCGTTGATCAAAAGTTGATCAGATAATAGTTTCAGAATTCAGATTTCTGGTCAGAATTTTACCATAAGACCAAAATTTATCATATTCTAGTGATTATCGATCAGACTAACTATATTAACTTCTATACTTCCATTAACAGTTAGTAACAGTTGTAATTTCAAGAAAAAAAAACGGACACGTAAGTAAAATTTCGTAGTAGAATTACATCGTCCGACATCGCTCGAGACCCACGGTATGAATATATCTAAGAACTGAAAAAAAGATTTCCCTTCAAGTCTCGCAAAAAGCCAACATGTCTGCTTCGTCGATTTTTTCAATTTCACGAATCCTATATTACTCGAGCACGATTCTAAAACAACGATATAAAAGCGCACGGCCTGATCGTCACCTCCTCTCTCGGCGTCGAAGGGCCCAAGTGGCTAAGTGTGAAGCACTTGGCACAAAATGTCGCTAGCTAAGCTTCGACTCGGACGCGTTTTATCGCCGCAGGCTCGTATACACGGGCCGTTGGCGACTTCGGACAAGCCGGAAATCTCCGGGAGCAAGACGTAAGGGCGCGCCGCACAAAGGCGAGACGATCTTGCGCTAAGATCCACCCCCACCGCTCGTTAATGTCCTCTTTTTTTTTTCTCCTCGGCACCGAGACGTCGATTGTTGCGGCGCCGTGTAAAAGGCGCGCGGCACACTTTCTTCACGACGACGCTTTCTCGTCGATCGAAAAATGTTACCAGCGAGCTGCACTTTGCGCACACGCCGTATTATTTTTCACGTGATGGATTCGGATACGCGAACTTTATCGGCGACGATGGCGAAGGAAGAAATACCACCGCGTTTATAAGAATTACCTTCCAATAGGCGGGTCGCGGGGAATACGGTCGACAATCGAAGTGAAATAACGCGGAAACGATGCAGAATTTTTACGTCCCGGAGATGTGAAAAGTGTTATCGCTTGTGAAACGAAACATAAAAAATTCGTAAGAAATTTTTATGCGGGGCGATGTAATTGTTAAACGTGTTTTAGATAACATTCAATCTGCTAATTTTAGGTTAAAAATTATTTTCGTCTGTTTAATATTAAAATGTTTTAAGATAATTTATAAGATTTCTAATTGACAAAAAATATTTTTCATTGTCAGTAAAGAAATTTTAACTATTATCTTAAAATCCCTGGTAGAAAATTAACCAGAAAGCAGTGCACAGTCAATGCACGGTACAACAAATAAGACAAAAAGATAAAAATTAAGAAAAAGTTAATGAGACATATTTATCGTATTTTAAACTAATAAACAACGTGTATGAATTCTGTCGTAAACAACAGAATACATTAATTTCTGGTACTATAATATAATATATTCATCTTCTTGATTTTTGAACGGGATTTGTTCATTCTTTTTGAAACACAGCAGCTATCAAACATGCAAATTTAAATCAGTCAGTGAAAAGAAAATGCAGATATGTACAAAACGAAAAAATAAAAGGAAAGCGAATCGGAGAAATAAAAGAGAAACAAAAAGCTACGGCGTCGTAAAAAAAAGCAGTACGAGTAAAAACGTTTGTATCTTGCTTTTGGGTGGTATCAGTCCAGCTGGAAGTAGCTCTAGCTGACACACGTCGTGTGCGAAATCCGGGACTTCTTTTTCCCGGCGAAAGCTTTCGCGTCACTCACAAAGCCCCCGGCAGCTTCCTCGCGCTGCAGCACCACGCATTCGGCTCGCGTAAATCTCAGCGTTAACTTCCATACCCTCGCGATGAAAGACGCTGGTGGCTTTCTCAAACTTCGCGTCGATTCCCTTGCGTAACATCGATTGCACATACGACGATGCACTATTGACGGTGCACCCGATCGAAAATATAGGATCACGTGACCTGCAATGAATCGAAGACTGGCTTGGAACAACTTCGGTTTCCAGTTTAAGCTGAACAGCTTTATTACTTCGTGAGATTTTTTATGAATAATTTTCACGAATGGATCTGTCGTGTAGGTATTTTTAACTTCGGTCGTTATAGAATTAATTGAAGAGAATAGAATGACGTATTTTTAGATAAGCTCGTGTAAATTTGAAGGCCTATTAAAACGTACAATCGTTGTAGGAATGAAGAGAACATTTAATTTCGTTTGTAAAGGGTCTGTTAGTATGACATACCAATTTAATGAAGAAGTAGAGAATATTAATTCAGATCTTTTTACCGTACAAACATTGACGTGGAAAAAATAATGGTGGTATGACTTAACAAAAAAAAGTCGCCTGCAAATGAATACAATTAGCAATAGTCAGATGATTGACAGAATGCGTCAGATATGCCGACCTAAATAAATTCTGCATGCTGTACGCAAAACAATCATGACATTTCCCAAATAATTTTAAAATTTAATTACGCGACTAATTTAATTTACGTCAGCAAGCGAATTTCAAATTATCAAAGTTTCGACAATTTACAAAAAAAAAAAAAAGGAACAGAAAGGAACATTTTTATCAAACTATTCACGTAACAAAAAACACACAATACACATTTTTCCTGACTAGACAGTATATCTCTTTCCATCTTTGCTTTATTCACCTTTGCTTACGGTTCTCGCCTAAATCGAATGTAAATGAATACCCCACGTCGGAGATCGAGGGAACGCGGTTTATATTCAGGGGCTGTTATATATCACGGGCTTGTAAGCTCATGGAAAACGGTCGGCAGAAACTGCGATGAAGCAGAAAAAGAAAGGGAAAACGTTTTATGTAACAAAAGCAAACCGATCTCGGTGGAATCAGCAATAGAGAAAAAACTAATTGCAATTTCAAATTTTTTTTTAAAGCTATAATTTTTAAAAATATTATGAATAACACGACAATGAAATGTTTTATTATTGAATATCTCTTATACACAATAATTTGAAAGTAAACACTTTTAAGTTTTTAAATTTACGTATAAGTACAATTTTCTGGATGGCGATCAGTCAACTAGAAATTGATGAGAATATGTTTAAATTTCTGGTGATTGGTTACCCTAGTTTCTGCTAATAATCTAATCAACTTTTTGACCAAAATATGGGAACTAAAGTTTTGTTTTTTTTTCAAAAATTTGTTTTGTATTTTAGATAACAAAGAAAACGTCGATACTGGTGAAACAAATTTCTAAAAATAAAGAAAAATAGTTCGAAGAATTATCTTTTCCCTATTGATACAAAAAAAAACTTGTAACTTCAGTAATTAATAATGTAATAATTAATATATAATAAAATATTGTAATAGGCTTTGATACTTGATATATCCGATGCATGAATGCATAAATTTTTGAAACTGCAATTGTTCAAACTATATCGAAAGTTTATAAAACGCATTGAAAGTTCACACAGTGTAAAAGAAAAAGTACATCTGCATATATCAAAAGTTATGCTTGGAATCAAACCTTCGAATGATCAATTGTTCAACGTGTTTAGCTTCTAAATGATAAAGTATGAGAAGTTTGAAAGTTTAAATTATTCCGTCTACATTCAACTTTATCAAATAAACGTTTTAAATTAATTAATCCCTTTAAAAGTAATATACTATCTAGAAAATCTGAATTTTCTACAGCTATACATTAATAAAAATAAGACACTAAATTCACGTCCTCCTGGAGTAACAATTGATACCACATACATCAAAAGAATAAAAATTTATAAATTCAGATTATAAACTGTTATTTTTTTTTTTTAATAACTTTCTATACACTTATCAAGATGCACATCCAAAAGTATCCCGTAAGAACCAAAATGTCAAATCTTCGCGATCGAATAGCCATCGTGCAGGGACGCTGGACATTTCATCGAGCTATGCAATCAAGTCCCAGCGCGCTGCGATCCGAGGCGTTCTGGAATTTATCAATATTCTGAATGGAGAGAGATCGCGGCATGATGGCTAAGAGAGAAATAAAGTAGACCTTTGGGGCAGTGAAGCGAGGCAGAGGGTGAGCTTTCCGGGACCGCGAAAGAACCGGACTCGTCTCCCAGGAATTTCAATTCCCATAAAGGAACATCAATTTTTATGGAGAGTAAAATAATATTTCATATATCCCCTCCCTCCTCCTTACAGCCCTTTACACCCCCTCCCCCCAGCGACGCTCGTCTTTTTCACTCACCGGATTCTTTGTTTCGCATATACTTTTTCCCTTCCACCTTCGAAGGAATCTTCAGTCGTCGAGCGAAGAGCGTCTGATATATTTTTTTTACCGCTTTCTATCCAGTGATCTTTGGCCCTGAGAGGAAGCGGAGTCTCTTTTAGACGCTGCTGTTGTTGCCGCATGGCACTCGGTGTGCAGGAACGAATGAGGCACTATAGCGCCGAACCAACTCTATGGAAAACCGCTTACATTGATCGAAAACGTGACTGCTGCACTTTTCAACGACCTACACTCGCTTTTATCTTGCCCTTTCGAACCGCCATCTCATCGCATTTTTACTAAAGTTCCTAAAAAAATTTAGCACCGAGTTGCCTTGACAATATTTGCAGTGGTAGTAGAGGTACTAGTGGTGTGTATTAGTAATCAGTGGATTGTTCCGATTTTTGAGATAAAGTGAAATATTTAAACTGCTAGCGAAATGCTCTTTGTGAAATTAAACTTTTGAGGTTAGAAACTTATTTTAAATAAATTTCAAAACTTTATTTTAAATTTAAACTCATTAATTTATTGATGAAATTAAATAAACATAATCACGTTTGAATATTAAAACAATAATATTAAATAAATATCAGATCATTCTGAATTTTAGGGCTAAAGGCAGATTTTCATGCATCAAACGCGTTATTAGATGTGCTATAATTGGAATGCACAATATAGATTCATCGAGTTGCAGCTCGACTTTATCGCTATTATACACAAGCGACGCGCTTGAATTCGTTTTTTGTCATGATCACGCTAGACTAAGCGTTTCAATTATAACGACTAAATTTCGCATTTGGTGCACGAAAATCAACTCAATATTGCTGTTAATCGTGGCTATTTTCTCGTGCTCACCCTAGCGCGTAAATAGTTGTGGAAAGTAACATAAACTTTTAAGACTCGAACTATTAAGGTTGTACCGGCATAAGTTTTATTTTATGACTGTGGCAGCACTACTTCCTATAACAAAGCATTGGAAGTAGTGCCAACCAGAGAGATAAAAATTCACAT
>JAWWEP010037174.1:0-12978 GCA_035582995.1 Sycophila quercilanae | reverse complement strand
AAGAACTATTACCATGAGGGGGCGAAGCTGTAGCGCGGGTCAATTCGAAATACCAGAACATGGCCATATTAGGCGCAAGCCCATATTAGGCACAGGTACCTTACATTTACGTATATTTGAATAAGGCTACATTTTTAGGCTTTGATGATTAAAAATTTTTTAAAGGTGAATCAAAAAATAGTATAATCTTTGTAATTTGGTACACACCGGATTTTTTTATAAAAGTTTAAAACTATTTTTTGAGCGTTTATAATTTATGCGTTAAAATTTTCAATTCAACTCTCTAAATCTGAAAATGTGAAATTCAATTGTCGTCTATTCACCATGTGGTCGAATTTTCACATATAAAATGTCACTATTCACATTTTCTAAGTGAATGTTCACATTTTCAGATTTACAGGAATCAAATATTTATTAATAAAGAAAGATAAATATTTTATATGCATTCAAGCTAGTGCATCTTACTAAAAATTTAAATCCACGGTGGATGTTCTTTGATTATCGATAATTTTGAAAAAAATTAACATTTATAGTTAACGTTAACAAAACTTCAAAAATAGCTTTAAAATGTTTCGATCTAATTTTTGTTTCGAAAGGATTATTACTTATTTAATTATTTTAATTTACAAGTATTAACGTCAACAAGAGAAGATGAAAAATATAAATAAATAAATATTTAAGTACAAAAAATTTCAAAATAAAACTCAAGAATACGAGTGCGTAGTTCATTCTTGAATGCTCCAATTTGGTTAATATGAGTAAGAGAAGTTGGAAGATTATTCCAATTATCTTTTATGAAAGGAAATAGGTATACAATTATTAAGCAATACTATAATCTTCATCCTACATGTAGCTAAAAGTCTAGCTTCTTTCCTTTCTGCGTATATGCAAAAAAGAAACACCTGCTACAGTTCCAACGAAATCCATCGTCCGGAGCTCTGACATTATTCTTTTACAGTCAAACGTCCATATTCCCGTCTCATAAGTATCTAAAAAGATGATCGCAAGTACAGAGGCGCTTATAAAGTCTCGTATGCCATGCTCTCACTTTTCGCAGCGTAAGAGATCGGGAAAAAGAAGTCCACAGGAAGCAGCCGCGTGACTCACCGCCGTCGCCATCGAATGCGCGAGCTTTCCCCCGACGGACACAGTAATGCCGACTTCGTCCTCATGCAAATGAGCCCGTCGGAGGAATTCTTTTTCGCCTCCACGCGATGCTCCTCCGCGAAGCGCGTCCTCCTCGCGAGATGCCTTTTGTTTAACTTGTGCATGCGCGGCGCAGGAGTTAAAGTTTGCCAGTGCGAATAATTCCGAGGCGAGCGCCAGTCGAGGCACTTGCCGCGTGGTTTGGATTATTACAAGCAGCCGGGCTTCTGGATGCAAAGCGGGGGAAAAAAAACGTCGAGGAAGGCGCGAGGCGAAATTGGCCGGGAAGAGGCTGCGAACGAGTGCGCTCCTCTCGCGTGTATACGTGTGAATTGCGGGGGGATACTTTTGCGCATTAAGAAGATAATTTTAAGAATGGTCCCTGAAAATAAGAAGCCTCGCCAAGGTCTCCGCCGCCGTATAGCGAGCTCCCCCCCCCCCCCCTCGCGGGAGGACATAAAGAATTCTGCAGAAATTCATTCGCGAACGCATGCATTTTAAGTGCTTAAATTATTTTTTTACACTGGCTCGGATCCTCCTTTTGCATTTTAATTTTTGATAAAAAACAGGTTGAGGCCTTTTATTTTGTCCGGAACATCAAATATAAATTTTACTCACTGAAAGTTTGCCTGAATTGAAGCTAAGTGTATAAGTCAGAGAAAATTTTTAGAAATGTGTTGAGTTTTTTAGTCAGTTCTACCATATTGTTTTGAATGAAAATAAGTAAAACACTCACCAGCAGAACTGGCTACATGAAGAAAAATTCTCTACCAAAAATTGCTGTACAAGATTACTTAATTTAATACTAGCAAAATCCAACGCGCTTCGCGCGTCCACTTTTTTCAAATCGTATTTTTAAGGTTAGATTTTTAAATTTAGCGCCATTTAACCGGATATGCCGTGAGCCAATCAAATCACGTTTTAAAATACTTCACAACATCCTGCCATCCTTTTTTAAAGAGAGGATTATAGATTAACATTGGAAACATGTCAGTACAGTTTCTTTTAAAATTTACTGTACATCTAAAAAATTTATTACTATTGCAATTTTTAGTAGACCTTTCTATTCCGTATTAAAATCTATTTTACTCGCTACTCCAATTGTTCCATTTTTCGATTAAGAAGTTCGTATAATTTTTCAAGATATTTTATAAATTAAGCTGGTAGGATTAAATACAAGTTTAGAGACAAAAAAATGAAGAATTTCTATATATAACACGAAAAGTTTAGAGCAGGAAAGTTTTCACGCCCGTTGAAAGCCGTACGTTCATCAATATTTAGCGTTGGCCTGGGTAATGAGCACTTCCAATGAAAATCCCATCGCGGCAAATCTGAAAAGAAGATCTCCGGCATCGTCTGCGGCTGGCATTCAAGATTCATATAGCTAACCGTCGAAAAGTTCTTGCGCGTTGGAAAGATTTCCCCCTTATTAATGAATATTCCGAAGTTGCGCTAAGTCGAGGATTTCCAATTGATACAATTGCTAATGGATAAGTAGCCAATTATGAATACATTTACACACTTTTGCGCGCTAAATTAACTCGACTGAATTCTATAAGTGTATAGATAGAACATCTTGTGTTCACTAAGGAGAATTACGAAAATAGACTGGAACTAATCTTCGAATGTCTCATGAATCATGGTCAATGGATGGTTCAAAATATTCTTTCGTGTGTAATAAAATCAATTTTCACACGAGTCTTTTTATTAATCAAAACAATATCACACTTTCGTGTATAAATCGCGTGAAATCTCGAAAACACCCGTAAATCATCTTACAATTTCCCCAACACAAAACGCGTGTAGATTATTTAAATTAAACACACTATACACGTGTTAACTAGATTTTACCCAGATAGTACGTTTTTTGAATAATAGAAGGAGTTTCGTAAGTTCCCACTTCAACACTCAACAAAACAAAAAATTGAGCAACCCTATTCCCGTGCCGTCCCCATCTCTGAATGCTCTAATCGGCAGGTTACATCGGCACTGGTAAACCGCTCGTGAAATTCAGCCATACACGAACAGATTGAATGTGCCCCGGCCCCAACCCCCGGTGCTAGGACGTGTAATCTTACCCTTTGGCGGCGTGCTCGGAGCAGGCGAAGACTCGGACGGGCAACAGCTGCTGGTTGGGGATTCGCATGCGTTCGACGCAGAACTCCTCGATGGGTATTATGTGCATCCCGTTGACGACGAGACTGGCATCGGCCTGGAGCGTAGCTTCGCTCATGTCGCCGATGACCGTGAAGTTGTCGTGTTTCGGACAGGGCGGGAAGCCACCAACGATCTCTATGTGCATGGTCATGTTGCTGTTCCTGCTGCCCAGCAGCGACGTATGATCTTCATCCAGCGACGTTGGAGACTTATTCTCAATCTCCACGCACGAATTTCTAACGGGACACACGGATAGAGAAGATTGTTTTGTTAGTTACTGTGCGTGTTTCGTTAAGTAAGTTAAATATATTATGTCATTTACGATTAACCCCTTAACTGGTAAGGCTTTTATAGCTTTTTGTACCAAAACTGGTAGCCACAAATACTATGTTTAGGTGTAAAAAATATTGTTTTTAGGGGTTTAAATCCATTACGAAATATCGAAGTTATCCAAATATGTGCATATATGATACATAGCCAGTTTTTTTGACACGACTTTTTTGTGCATATATGTTACATAGCCAGTTAAGGGGTTAATTAATTAAATGCATAATTATATGTGGAATAATTGCTCGTTTATTGAGACTTTCTATAAATTTATTTTGTTATGTGCAAAGCTTTTGTTTCTGCAGCAATCGTAATGGATGTTTTAGCCCATTGAACATTTGAATAAATAAATAAATAAATAAATAATAATTCAATAAGATAGAAGAATAATGTAACGAATTTAAAGAAAGTATATAGTTTTTGACCTCTTTCGTTTATATTATATAATTTATCACATGTTTTATTAATTACATGTAAGTTTATCGGTCTCTGTAACACTCAAGTGCTTTCACTTGCTTTTATGCTATCTTCGGCATTATATACTGTTAAGTCATTAGCCACATGGCTGCCGGCAAGTGCTCACGGTATAATTAACGTACAGTTTGAATAGTGTTATTGTTAACGTAATTACAAAACAATAATCTAATTTGTCGTTATCTGTGTAACTGAACCAAAAGATTATCTTGAAATTTATTATTTTTTTTTAAATAAACTATCTTGTGATAAAAATAAGTATTTTTAAAATAGTAACCAAGTGATACGTGAACTGACTCATAGAGTCAAGAGAGAATTTAAATTTAACTAACCACCAAGAGCTTTTATTAACGTAAAACGAAGGTTTGGTAGCCAAAAATACCATATACTTCTAAGTATTTGATGTGTCTCGATGTTGCTTTTACGGTGGAATATTGCGATATTTTGAGCCGTCGGTCGCCCGAAAGCTGAATGAACTGACTTTTACAGAAGCGTAAATTATAATGAGCGACTATTAAAGTCGAGATCGCAGTTTTGAATGCTATTCAGCAGGAAACTACACTATTTTCATCTGGCTTCACTGTTTATAATTTTCTCGCTTCTTCGTTCGCGACTTTAACCGGCTTATTCTTAATACGCGGAAGTGTACAACTTCTGTCACGAATTCTGCCTTTATCAAGGTTCATTGTTTTAAAAAAAAAAGTTAGATAATTTTTTTTCTCGTCTTTCTTACTTATCGACTTTAAAAAAATATATTAAAAATAAAACATGGGGTAACTGCATTAGGCTGCTTTTTCTTTACTGTCGATTATTCACTTTACAACTTTACAATATATATCTAAAAAGATATCGTACTATCGCTATATTAATACCCTCTAACTGGTTTACTAGCTTCATACCAGTTAGTTTTCAAAATAATGTAAAGATACGATAACATTCTGACCAAAGATTTTGCAAAAAGTAATGAACTCTATTATCATAACATTCGTTATAATAAATTATGATCAATTAAAGGTATCAAGAGGTTTGTCAATAAGTTGTAATGTAATTACGAAACTTTTTTCATTATTTAATTAAAAATGTAGGATTAACTAACTAAAGTTAAATAAAAAGTAATAAATATCCAGCACATTGTAAATAAATTAGATTATCAGAAGTCAGTGGGCGCGTCCGAAGATAATTATTTAAAACACGCAGGGTGCACCGACACTTCACGCGCGTTTACTGGAACACCAGAACACTGCCTAGTCAAGTCAGCTGGCGCGGATCAGCTGATCGCTCTGGAACCCATACAAACACATCGTATCGCCGACGCATTTAAACTCCCTAATTTACGGATCTCTTCCCCGTACCACTAATTTCATCGAACAAACGTTACGTTATAGATAAATTTGAAGCCAGTCGACACTAAGTTAAAGCTGCAATTTGAAAAAACCGCAACTTTTCCGCAAAGGTCGCGCACAAGTACATTCAACTCTACATTTGACACAAAATTGTCGAAAAATAGCAATACTGGAGACTCGCTTTGGTCTTTATCTTTTTCTTACACTTTTGATATTATCGGTACATTTACTTATGTTTACAAGTAGTGTAGTAAGATGCCATTTTTTAATAATTTTGAAAATTTCCTAAGTGAATTCATTTGAGTCTAAGGTTCACTTAATTGCACGAAATTGGATAAGCAACTGGTGAACTACTGATGGATCACATATTTCCAATAGTAAGTTGGTGACTACTGACTAACTGCTGACTGGCAACTACAGGTAAACTACTTGCAAATTATTTAGGAATTCCTTGAAATATGGGCAGTCGTTGCCAATTTACTATTGGAATCAAGTAAATTGTAGCAGTTTTGTCCAGTAGTTAATTTTTGTAAGGGGACTATTTTTATTTTATTTTTATTTATTTATTTATATTTTATTTATATTTTAATCTATTTATTTATATTTTAATCTGCCATTTTCAAAGCACTAGAGTAAAGTAAACATTTCCAGAGCCTGCTAAACCGAGTGCTAAACTTGTTGTGGTATAATTCGCGTGGTACCCTAACTTTATTAGGTTTTGAAAGTGTTTACGTTATTTTATAGTAGTACTTTAAAAATGGCAAATTAAAAGTCCTTTTTTGAAATGTGCTTTTCTTCGTTAGAGGCAACGATATAAAGTGTCATCGGCGAGCGTGCAGATGCGTTTCAAAAGCAGAGGCCTTCGAAAAAACGAAGTACTTACTTTTCGTAAGCAGCATTCGCGCCGCAGCACTTCCACAATTTGGGTCTCATGGTGGCAGCGGCCTGAAGGCTCTCGTTCTTCTTGGGCATGCAGGCCAGCAGAGTCTTGTGCCCGAGGCAGAACTCGCCGGGTGCCAGCTGGACGTTGGAACTGGCTAACGGTATGACGATGCCGGACTCGAAGAGCACGAAGGGGTTGAACTGGCTGTAACGCACGTATTGGAGCTCGCGGTTCTCGGCGCACGTGGGTCGAACACCCGCGCGGATGGTCCACGACGCGGGCACACCCACCAGGTAGTCGTTGATGTCCGGCGAGTAAATCAGCGGCGCGAAGGTCTCGTTACTGGAGACGCAGGACGGCAACTCGCCGGCTGGCGAGAGCTTGTTCAGATCCTGGCCGGAGGGACAACAGCGCAGTATCGTCACCGGGTCCTGGTCGCTCGAGTCGCTCACCTCGATGGCCGCGATCAGCAGGACCAGCTGGGCGATCGCCACCGCCAGGCGCCAAGCCGGGGCCATTGTTTCGTTTGCGGGGGACGGAGACGCGGGAGGGTCACACTACTTAAAAGAGTCACTGCACTTGGTCCGGTCGCCTCAGGCGCGGCGCATCGCTGTTTTTCTCGCGGCGGGGCGAACAGGTGAGGCGGCGTGCGTTTTATTCGGAAACTGGTCTCGCCGGGCCGTCGGGCTATTTCCGTGGAGCCACAGGCGCGTCGAAGTATAAATAGAGGAGAAGATCGCGCGGAGCTGCGTCGGGCACGGACCTCTCGTCTCGAGAGTCGCGGAGCTACTGGCCGGCTGGCGCGCTTTCGTTCCGCACGCGCTCGCCCTCTCCCTTCTCCCCGCGAGCGACGGGTAGGATACACGCCGGCTCGGCCGAGCGGCAGCGTGGCTCTCGAGTGCGCGCGCACCGCGTACCTTTCCTTTTCCCCGACCGTCCTCCTCGCGTCCCGAAGGATGCCTCTGTATAGACCTAAGTCAGGTTCGCGCTCTTGCTCTCTCTTTCTCTCTCTCTCCCTGTTTCTCTTTCTCTTTCTCTAGGCCTTGGCGTTATGCTGGTGTCTGGAATTTTTGGCACGCACGGTAACACCTTCGTGTGCTCCTCTCTGGTCCTCTTACTGATACGATTTAATATGTATTGTAATTTTTCAGGTCCACTTCAGCGGTTAGGATAGTAAGGAGCTATGTTTTCGTAATTTCAGTAAGGTATCACCTTGCACTGAAATTCAATAAGGGGCACAGCCCCCCTCGGCGAATTCAAGAAGGGACGATTCTCGATGACCCAGTGCAAAAGGGGGCTATCTCGGTCTTGGCGAATTTAAGAAGGGGTTATTCTCGATGCTCAGTGCAAAAGGGGGCTATCTCGGTCTTGGCGAATTCAAGAAGGGACTATTCTCGATGATCAGTGCATCAGGGGGCTATCTCGGCTTTCGGTTCAATAAGGTGCTATTTCGACCGTCTTATTTAAAAATGGCGATGAAAACGAAAATTAAAAGAAATTATTGTATAATTGTAAAAAAATTGTATAGGGGTAAACGGTATAGTGAATTGGCATCCGAAGCAGATAGCACAATATAGTAATTGGCCCTAGTTAGAATAGTGATTGGCATAGCTATAGATATATACAAACTAATAAAAAATTTGCCAATCATTATCGTTGTGACCAATGACTATACTCCCCTGCCAACGACTATACCGCTTACCCCTATATACAAGGCAAGACGGACACCTTAAGGAAAAACAGATAAAAAATCGATTAAATATAATAACAAATAAATAAAATTTTTATGGCATTTCAAATTAAACATGTAAATGTACAAATAAATCTAAACAACTTTTGTAAATAATTTTTTTTAAATAAATGAAAGGTCATTATAAATAGATGTCCCTTTTGCTCGACACAAAAAAGTTGTCGGACAAAACGGACACCTATCTAAAAATAAGTTAATCATCACAGTCTTCAAAAAAACTACCAATTCCTTTGTAAGAAGTGCAATTATCATGTGCCACTTACTACTACACTCACTGCACTGTATCCAGTCCTCAGTGGGGATACACTCAGTACTCAGTAACACGGTGTCCGTTTTGCTTGGGTTCGTTTTGCCCGGATTAGGTATAATAACAATTTTTTAAAATAAAAATTATAATTATCATCGATAGCATATTTAATGAATTTATTTAGTTAAATACGGCCAAATTCAGGACCTCCAATATATTTTCAATGTAATTTTATGGTTGTGATAAAATAGATTAGAACTTTCTTAGCTTGACTAAATCGTAACAAAACCTTCGAAAATCATTATTTGTATTCTTGGACGATGTTAGCCCTTTGAGCTGTGCAGATACTGAAAATTACTTAGGAACAACTTTTACAATGTATTTGTACGATTGGAATTTTTACGCTAGAAAGTAAACACAAAATATAGCTAAAGTCCGTTTTGCCCGCCATGTCCATTTTGCCCGAGTCTCCCCTACTAGAAAACAATTTTTAACGTTTCATAAAAATCTGTGACCCGGAGGCTTGACACTCTCCTTGTCAATCTCACGCGAGTCTCCGTTTATGAGAGCTCGTCATTTTTTAAATAAATAAGAAGGTCAACATAGCACCTTATTGAACCGAACGCCGAAATAGCCCCCTTTTACACTGATCGCCGAGATAGCCCCTTCTTGAATTCACCGAGAGATAGTAGCCCCTTATTGAATTTCACTGCGAAGTAGCACCTTATTGAAATTACAAAAACATAGCTCCTTATTATCCTGATCGCTGAAATGAACCCTTATTACTAGGAGTCGTCGATGTAACCTGCGTATGTTTATTTAAAAAAAAATCATTTAATTAGGTAACTAATAAAATTTTGAGTGTTTATTACTCAATCGTCAGTTTAAAAAAAAATCGTTTATAAAAATATGATTGCCAGATCATTAAACTATGGTATAACGGAAGAGCTTTGTAAGGACTTTACCCTTTTTGGATTCCTGTGATTAAATTATTACTAAAAAAGACTGATTTGAATTACAACCCATTTTATTATAGAAACGCAACGAGATTACAAGTTTCATGATTTTTATTTTTAAATGAAATCTATGCTTTTTATGCTTCTCTGCCATTGAAATCATCAAGTTTTATTGAAAATCATTTTTTTTAATAACAAGTAAAAAGGGTTTCAAATAGAACTTCATAGATTCAAGAAAGCGCCAGAATGAAAGAAATTTTGACGAGTTATGAAATTATCATAACAAAATAAAATGTATACTTCCATGTTATAATATACCTAAATGTTTTATTTCTCTTTCGTTTGCATATTCCTGACTTGGTCGGGAAATGGTCCTTTTTTTTATACGAGAAAAGTTTTTATAAATGATCGTCGTGATTTCAAGTGGCTCGATGGCTGTACCGATAGCAGCGCGCACTTTTTGATGCCAGATAATATTTAATTGAAATGCGGTTTTAAGTGAAATTTATGCGGCGGCCGATTGGGGTACGTGACGCTTTTCTGAAAGGCCTCCGTTCGTTGATGCGAAGGCAATAAAGTAATTAAGCTGCGGGGCGTGATTAGCATAATGCGAGTACCTGCTAAGTGCAAAGGGCCGAGGGTAGCAATTACAGCTGTACCCCAACAATGCAGCCATTCAAAAGCCAACGGTACCTTTTTATACCGATGCTTCGATATAGAAATTTGTTTACATAGTTCTTTTATGAAAACCATTTCGAAGCTATTAAAAGACCACAATTTGATTCACGACGTAAATGTTTAATTTATGGACGTTTTGGAAATAAAATATTTTTCATTTCGGCAAATTCATAAACGGTTGTCGTTAAATAAAGAATTTTGTCTCCGATTGCAAATAGATCGCTTGAACAATTGCCAACAAGTTCATCGCACCATTTGTCGTTGGCTTTTACTGGTTTTTACTTTGTAAAAAAATACCTTGCATATGGCTCGAGCAGTTTTCAAATGTTCGATGGAAAGTTACAAAAGATACGTAGGTGGCCCCCGCAGCTCGGCGTGAAACAACAGACTTCACGAAAAATAATATCTTCCTGCGCCCTGCAGGTATCGGATCCTCGTCCGCCGGCGTCTATACCTGCTCCTCTCCTGTTCGGACTAATCCTTTTTATTACGGTCGTCTTTCGAAAGTAAAATCTTTCGAGGCCGATAGTTACCAAAAGCAATGAAAAATTGTGTACCGAACTAACGATCTATTTTTCAAAATCCTGCACTAAAACTTCGTTCAAGTATTATCCCGCAAATAAATTAAGAAAAAGTAATTATCAGATTGAGATAAAAGAATCATTGTCACGAAGAAGAATTCTTAATTGTTTTCTTAACAGTTTCTTAAAAAGTTTCTTACTTGGATTTAAATTATGAAGAAAGCCAGGAATCTTAACAGATAAGTTGAATTTTGTAATAAATTCTTAATACATGTGATAAAAGTGAACGATACTTTATATGGAGCGAAATTTAAATCTCTCATTGATGACTAATGATAATAAGAGATTTATATTTCGCGCCATAAAACGCTTTTTCTTTGATCCATAACAATCAAAGAAACCAAGTGTATAAATATTCTTTTTAATTATGTATAAAGAATCAAAATTTTCTTTCTAATAAAAAAGAAAGTTGATCTTACATCAATTAAATGAATTTGGAGGTACAGTTAAATCACACATCCATCTGGAAAGGATGCTTCTGTCTCAGTGCATGCATAAAAACCTAGTACTGTGATTAAAATAAAAGTATATTTAAGCTAACGTACACTTATCGCTTAAGATTTAGGCTGAAACGAAATCCCGTTTCTCCCAAATAGAACGTTACTGCAGCAAACGATCAGCAAAATAAAAATTCTCTCTAATGCATTAACGTTTTTATATTGTTAACCTACTCTCTCTCTCTCTCTCTCTCTCTCTCTCTCTCTCTCTCTCTCTCTCTCTCAAACTCGTAAAAATTAAAGTCGAGAGTATCGCTCGAAACGATCCCGTCGGCTTTCCCCCTGCTCTTTTTTTTCGAGTCTTGCGAGAACAAGACGCGCTTTGGCCTTTTCTGTTTAGCTCCGGCCGAGCTCAGCAGCGGTAGGGGGCGGGTTTTCGTTTGGCATTACCAAGTGCCTGTTGTGTACTGCTTTTGTCGCCAAACTACCGAGCGCAGTTCCTTTTGCCGCGGCACTTTTTTTTTAACGGGGTCAACCCTTTGGCCAACGTTGTGTTGCATTTTGACGGTCGGTTGAAAATTCTTTGTTACATCCACGGTACATGGACTTGCGAGATTTTTGCTTTCTATTTGTAAAAAAAAGTTGTGCGGATTAAAAAAAGATGGCTTTATACTGCATTTTTTATTTTTAATAAGGGCTGTTAGTAAAAAAAGTCAACTTCTGTTATTTTAATTAAATTTTTTTATTCCGTTTGAAAAGAAAAAGTTTTGCGCGAAGGTTAAACAAAGTTCAATGAGCTCTGTTTGATTCAAATCAATGCAAACACGGGTCTTAGAGAGTAAATAAAAATGTAATTTTATAAAGGTAAAGAGAAACTTCTGAAACACCTTATGCTTTCACTTGAAATAAATTGAGTCAATATTTACCTCGATGGTGTACTTTCAATATCTGTATTCAATTCAAATTAAGAAAAGAAGAAAGTTCATTTTTATCGTAATCAGTGAAAACTGCAATTATTGTTCGCACGCAGGAGAAAGTATAAACGCATTGCAAAATGAACATTTACTTTTTACAAAGAAATCTTTCTAAGTATTTACTTGCCCATATCCACATAAATAGCCGAGGGAAATTACTCACTGCAAAAAAATTACGAATAATAGACTAATAATAACAATTTACAAGCAAAGTGAAAGTCGCGAGGAAGCAAAAAAAGTAAAGGGCTGCGTGTCCTTCCTTTTCTTCCAGGAAACGTAAATTTTCGTTCGCTCCAGACTGCAATTTTCGAAGAATCCGGCCCAGCTCTACTTATACACACAAAAGTAAGGAAAAAAAAGGGAGAGAAGAGCCATCGATAGAAAGAGAACAGAAGCGATGACGCGCGGCAGCAATGCAGGGGCCGTAGCCGCCTGCAGCAGGCAGATGAACCCGTAGGAGCCGAAGGGAGGTGCTCGGAATTTTTCCTTTGTGTGTCGCAGCTGCTCGCTCGTGTGCGTGGGTCCCTATAAGCGTGTAGGTGTTGCTCCGTGTTTACCTAACACAGTCAGCGTCGACGACGCATCGCAGGTATGGGGGGGAAGATTATCGCTTCTGATTTTCAGCGCTCGGGGATCTTGACCGAGCGTGTAAATGACCGATTGAGGCGGTTTACATTCGTAGCGTAGCTCCGAGATTAAGAGGAGAATGGTCTTTTTAGATTTTGATGAATGTAAGTGGCGCGTTATAAAATTAAGTGGGACAGATGCACACGACGTGATAAAAAGAGCGGACAAGGGACGAGCAAGAGAGATAAATGATTTTTAAAAGTCCATTGTGAGGAAAACAGTGGGGATGCTTTAAAAAAGGTTATTTTTGCTTCTGTTTGCTGGAAAAAGCTTACGCTTACTTTTTTTAATCTACTTATTTTAGTGAAATTGGGAAGAACAAAAAAAAAAAAATCAAATTTCATGAACTGTGTCAGTTAGAATATCAAAAAATAATCGACACGTATTTTTTCTTTTTT